>CAJNDV010032728.1:2176-13376 GCA_905221635.1 Symbiodinium sp. CCMP2456
CGGAGGTATCCTGCAGGGGAGGTATATCAGACGCGCGGAGGTATCCCGCGGGGGAGGTATCAGACGCGGGGAGGTATCACATGCGCGGAGAGGTATCAGACGCGCGGAGCGGTATCCTCCTGGCAGAAACCTCAAACCTCTAACCTGGCATCTGGATGGGGGGTTTAGGTTAGGAGGTTACTAGGGGTACGTAATGTGATACGTAAAGAGTCGATTCAATCTAGATGGTCCAGGCCCCTGCATTACTCTGAAACAATATTCAAAATGCCTTTGCATGCAGGGCTCATCCGTTGGGGTGGTGCGAACGAAAGTCGGGACTCTCCAGCTCAGGGGCCCCTTTCCAAACTCACTTCCGGAATACCCGGACTTTTCCTGAAAGGGTTGGGGTTCGTGTTTTTTTAAAGGAGTGCCTACCTAAAGTACAAGCGTTTTCTTGTAAACCTCGGAGCAGTTAGGCCGTGGGAAAAACACTGGCTTTGATGAGAAAGCAAGATCCACAGAAAACCTCCACTGCTCACCGTACCAATCTTTCCACCTCGATAAACTCGGTCGGCGTAATTTGCCCATCGCCGTTGTCCAGGAACCTGATAGACTGTCGGCTCCAAGAGTTCAACCAGTCTAACCCTAAACTATAAGCCCTAATTCCTAAACCCTAAACCCCAACCAGTCTAACCCTAAACCCCATAAGCCCTGTATAGCTTGCTTGGGATTGGGGTTTGCGGCGATTCTTGTGCAACGAGCCCAAAGCCCTGAACCTTGCCCTTCAGTCCACCAAGCTCTGCCAATGAACGCGAACTGAAGGGTTCCGAACTGCTTTTCTTGGAGGATCATGGGACTTAGTAAGTATGGTTATAAGTACCTTAATTGGGGTTATAAGTAGTTATAAATCTAGTTACCCTAATAACCTTAGTTACTAAGTCCCATGATCCTTTAAGTAAGGGTTACTATGAGGTACGTTTCATGGGTTGCCGGCTGCCATAGGGCTTACTTTTTGGGGGTACTATAATGTACATGTCGTGCGGAAACATGACCGCTATCATGGCCGCTACCGCATTATAGACGCAGGGAGGTTCCCGGTCAGGCGGGTGCTTGACACTCCCGGCGTTGCATCGTAAACTATGGGTACTGGAGTTTACGGGCTATGGGATCATGCTTTCTGGGTTTAGGATTTAGGGATTCAGGGTTTGAGCTAGGAATTAGGGAAGTTTAAGGCTTTATGGACCCTCGGTCAGGGGTAGAGTCCGGTAGAGTGTCAAAGCCAAGTACGTGCCAAGCCGAGTGAAAAAAAACACTAACCTAATAAACCCGCTACAAGGGCCTCTATATTTGGAAAAGGGTTTTGGGGTGTATCATGCCATGATTGCGCTATGGACGAAACCTGAACAGCCCTCCTGATAGTCGGTGGTCTAGGGCCCGGGCCTGCAGTAGGACTGCTTACCCCAGAGCCCAACACCGAATAAATAAGGAACCTAGCTTGAAAGGGTATAGGTTTAGGGTTTAGGGTTTAGCGTTTAGGGTTTAGGGTTATAGTGATCTTCTTGCTCGATGATTCTTGGAAAACTTCCATGATTACGAAGCCTGTAAACCTACAACACCATTGCTTGAACCCCTAGACCCTAAACCTGAAATGCTACACTGCTACACCCTACAAAACCCTTACAACCCGAACGACCCCCCACAAGCAAATGCTTTCATCCCGAAATCACACGAAGATGGAAAGTGCTTCCCTTGTATCAAAGTCGAAAGGTTACCCCAACATGGAGATCGGAATAATTACGACTAGTGTAGGGGCGACACCTAACACACTGAAGCCAGATACTTTACACTGCCTAAACCCTAGACTCTGAACCCTGTATACCGCGTCTACCGCTTATACCCTAAACCCTTAACCCTGACGCTTGAATCCCTCTGCCGTGACATGGCTGCAGAGCGGCTCGAAAAGCGACAGGAGATCGTGGTACTCCAGCTCTAACCTTTGGCGTACTCGGTTCCTTACCCAGACCCATGGGAGGATCTACAAAGTAGATCCCCTAATTTGGGACCCTATACTACTAAAGAGTCTTTATAGGAACCCCCCTTTAGGGATCTACTTCTTGGATCCTCCTGGGGTTCCTTAAGGGGTTTAGGGTTCAGGGACTTGCGGTGGGGATGGGAGGGTTTGATTAGCTTTGGTTGGGGTACTTTATACTATAGCTATAACAAGGAAGCTCCAAATTAGTACAGGTAATTCTTACGGCCCCTATATCAGGGGTGGCTCATTGGTTTTGCAAGACCATTGGCGAGTTGTCTTTTGAGTCATCATCATCCCCAAAGGTCATCATCATTTTCCATTGTCGTAGTCATCTTCAACTTCCCCTCCCTTTCCAACCTCACGATCATACTGATCTTCAGCCAAATACACATCATCATTTTCTTGCCCCCGTCCTTATGACCGTCATTGCCGGCATCACCGCCATCCACCGCCGTCATCATCATCATCATCATCATCATCATCATCATTACCACCACCACCACCAACATGATCACCATCACCATCACCATCATCATCATCATCATCACCATCATCTTCATCATCATCACCATGATCATCATCATCACCATCACCATTATCACCACCATCATCATCATAACCATCATCATCCTCAATCATCATCAACATCATCCTCATCATCATCATCATCATCATCATCAACATCATCATCATCAACAGTGATCATCATCACCATCAACAGTCACCATCATTAACAGTCACCATCATCAACAAACATCATCACCAACAAATCAACCACCATCACCATCACCATCACCATCACCATCTTCATCACCATCACCATCACCATCACCATCACCATCACCATCACCATCACCATCACCATCGCCACCACCATCATCATCACCGTCACCATCACCATCACCATCACCATCATCATCAGCAGCATCATCATCATCATCACCTTCATCTCCATCTTCATCACCACTTTCACCATCAGTATCATCATCAAACTCACTTTTTCATCATCTTCGTATTCCTCACACCCTCTACAGACATTGTCGCGTACTTCTCAAGCAGGAGGCACTCAAACCCCCGACAACCCCAAACCGAAAGCCCTGACTGCCCAAGCACTAAAACATCACGGAGCTACAGCTGGAGTTGTGCTGGCCAACCTCCGAAACCCTTGGACCATCTTGGACCTCTGAAAGCCTGAGATCGCGGTTAAAACCCTACTGCAAGCCCTAATCCCCTAAACTCTTAACCCCCAAAACCCCTAACCACTAGGTTACCCAAGCCATGAAGCTGGCTCATCCAAAATTTGAGCTTCGGCGACTGAGCGAGCTTCGTGAACTCCTCTTGTTAAAGGCAGTCTGTAACAAGGTTCATGTCAGGATTCGTTGTCTGATGTTTCGGCAGACCCGGATATTTCACCAGGGCGTTTTCGGGCTTCTCACGACCTTGTAGTGTTTCTTCAGGGTTCTTTACGGGTTTAGGGTTCAGGGCTGACTCTGTGGGGGTCTCCAATATCCCCTGACTAGTTGTGCCTACCATACCTTCTGGATTGGGAACATGTTCCTTAAGCGATTTTGGACTATTCTGGAGCATTTCGAACTATGGTTTCAGAGAGGAGGGTTCACGATTAAAGATTTTACTATACCCCCCTCCGTAGAACCATAATCAAAATATCTTTAAGGCCCTCTTGGGCCTTATATGACAAAACAATTCCTAAGGAAACTATAGTTAGGAGCTCAAGGTTTCAAGGCTGAAGCTTGAAGCTCGTGGAATTTGGCTTGTGCCAGTGTTGAGTTTAGGGTTTAGCCTACTTCCCGAATACCTATGGGCTGAAAAGTTCGAACTTTCAGAAGAGGACTACCTCATAAGAACCCCAAAAGTTGAAAAGTTGGGTTTTGCATCAATAAGTTAAGGTTTAGGGTTTAGGTTGTTTGGAATGAGATCTGTGGGTGGGTGTAGCAACATTGGTGAGGTTGCTGGCAGTGCTGGCATGGCGTACCTTTGAATGCACAGGCCCAGTTCACCTGGTTCTGTTCGCTTACAGAATTTCTTGGCTTCGCTAGAACTTGAAATGACCGTTTTGCGTGATACCTACAACAAATTTGGAGTAGGAATACTGCCCGATGGGGATCAGCACACATGCAAGTGATTAATGAGGTTAGGACTTGTACCCGATGAGGCCAGCACACGTGCCTGCTGTCACCTACAGATAGTGGAGGCTCGAACACCTTTCTTTGGCACCACAACTTCAACATACTCTAACCCTCCCCCCGCCCCAAACGCCTCCAGGCTAAGTGCTCCGTCGCCCTCTTCGTCCATTGTTTCGAAGAGCTTCTTCACCTGAAGCGTGTGGAGCGCTATTGTATTTGGGTTTAGGGTTTAGGGTTACTGTGTTTAGGGTTGGCCGGTCAGACTTGCGGTTGCAGTTTCGAATCTTGGCTTGGGCTGAGGTATTTCTAGGGTTTAAGGCTCCAAATCACTCCAATATCCTTTGTTTAGGGTCCCTCATGTACTTCAAGCGCTACTTCTCCAGGGATTTCGAGACGTTCGGGCAGCGGGGAACGGAGCGGTGACTTGCTTGGATGTTGGAGTGAAGGGTTTAGGGTTCGAAGCAGGATTAGGGTGCTAGTCTACCATTACGAAGGCGCATCATTTTGACCTCTTCCGGTTTCAGGTTTCATTACGCTTCGGATTCTGTCAGGTTTTGTGAAGGCTTCAGAGCTTCGAACTCAAAGTGTCAGGCTTGTTGCCGAATGATGATCCCTTGTGATGGAGGCAGACCACTCCCGCGCATTGAGAGCCATATCCAGAGACGTTACAGTTCCTGAATCAAAGAGCCCAGATATGAAGACTAGATGTGACTCAGTCTGTGAAATAAGGCTGGCATATTGTTAAGGAAGTTGAGCAGTCATTCTCAATTAAGGTATTTTGGAATGCTTCCTTTGGGAGAGTCATTGTGTAGCAGCACATGTCTGTGACGACCCAAGGCCCAGCACCTGGGTTTAGGGTGTAGGGTTTAGGGAGGCCCAGCACCTTCCGAGTGTATATGGCCACGTCCCGCTCCTTTTGCTTGAACCTTGTAGGGTTTTTGTGTTCAGGATTTTGGGTGGAGGGTGTAGGTGTTAGATTTTAGCTTCTTTCCGGACCCTTCTGAGGGTTTGCGAAATATTCCCCGAGCCAGGTTTGCGGATGACAGTCGGATTTAGAACTTTGGGATTCCTCAAGCCATGGAAGTTCGGATAGGAGACACGTTTAGGATTGAGAAGCTTAGGGCGTAGCTATGGTCGGGGAGCCGCATATCGGGTTCAAACCGCTGCAAACAACAAAGCAATCAAAATCATGCACCTTAAACCTTAAACTGTGAATCACACCCCCCAGGGGAACAGTGCCCCGGTGATCCCTCCTGGTGCAATGTTGGCACTTAAGGTCGTGAGACTCCAACACCTTGTACGCACTCAAATACGGTTTAGGGTTTAGGGTTTAGGGTTTAGGGTTTAGGGCTTAGGTCCATAATGACCGCAATGTTGGCACTTAAGGTCGTGAGACTCCAACACCTTGTACGCACTCAAATACGGTTTAGGGTTTAGGGTTTAGGGTTTAGGGTTTAGGGCTTAGGTCCATAATGACCTCATTCGAGTCTGTGGGGGTTCTGGAGGCATAAACAAACAGGAACCAGCGAAACTCTAGGGTGTGGATTTTTTGCGATAGGAAGCCGACATAACTCCACGTCTAGGGGTTTCAAGCTTTAAGGTTGCAACACAAGAAATGTCTGACCCTGACTGTGGTTCTGCAAACCTAAAACCCTAAACTTTAAAATCAACAGCCCACTCTGATCCTGGGAACGCCAATTCCTCGTCAGAGCTGGCGGTCTTCATGGTTTGCTGAACGAAAACCGCATTCACCTCGGGAGCATAAGATTTCAAACTATCCATTTCGTAGAGTTTTGGCTCCTGTCGCTTTTGTTGCGTTTTGCATACAGAGGTGCCCGGGCAGCTGTAAGGACAACTGATGCAGGTTTGCGGCTGCACGAGAGCGGACGTACAACTTCGGAATGTCTGAAACTGAATGCACAGATTGCACCACTCATGTTTGAAACCGCTCAAGTCAGCTGACTGGGTTGGTTCTGTGGTCGTGGTGGTTGCATGCTCCGAAACCAAACAAGCAACAATGACAAGAACATATGCTATGCATGCAGAACTTCCAAGCATGTTTTTATTGCAACCAGCACTTTCTCAAACTCTTTGCCGATAGGATGCAAGACTCTGACAAGACCCAAGTAAAACTGTGCGATGAGCTATGAAAATCAGTCTTGGCACGCCTTTTGGTTTCCAATATTTATGGTACAAAGGTGATGGGAGCCAAGGTGCGACATTTAGCACAGCGAAACCCAGGACGCAGCGGTACCTGCAAGCACAGGTTCGTGTTGCAGCCCACACAAGGCCGAATGTGCAATTGCTTGCCCTCGGAACGGTCTCAGTTTGCCACGTGAGCCTAGCTGACGTCGCTTCGATTGATTTGGAAAGGCGGGTGGCTCGTGTACCCAACCGGAGACACTGAATGGGCGCCAAAATTCCGGCTCTGTCTCCCACATCCGCCAGGAGCAAAGAATATATACTTCTATGCGACTCAACATGTTCGGTGTAAGTCGGACCAACAAATTGTGCGAACCATGTGTAGATGCCGGCAAGCTTTCACAACGTCAATTTGGACCAAGACACAATAGGAAAAACAAGGAGAACCACTCGCTGATGTTCTCGACCTCTGGCTTCCGACAATGCATATTCAATATTCCTTGTGAAGCTACCTGTGCTGCAGCTTCGCTTCTTTCTGCAAGTGCAACCATTAGCATCATTAGCAGCCTACGCAACGCATTCAAGATTCTGAACTCCAGGTCACTGAAATGCAACCGTGGCGCAACGACTCTACAAGGAGGTCCCCAGTTGGCGAACAGGATTTCAAACCTGAGTTTTTTGATGACTCTTTCTTGAATGTCGACCTGTACGGAGCGACACTCACACTCCGCAGAGTGTAACCTTCACTTGTATAATTAGTCCTCCGGCCGAGGAGCAACCCTACGTGCAACTAAGAAACCCAGGGCTAAGAGTAGCGATCCAGGATCATGGCTGCCGGCTCTAACCAGAATGGCAACAGCACTAGGGATACCCATGCCGAGACTGCCTACTGCGAGACATCCTACGCCTACGTTCGGGTAAAGTTCCAGAGCGAGTGATCCATAGTTGCAGCAACAGCTCCGCATTTACTACATGTCCCTTGGTCGGGACCATCCCAGCGATTTCGTGTGGCCAGGTTGAGAGTAGAACCACTCATGGCCTGAAAACGCCGAAAAGTAGCGCAAAGCCACGTAGCCCTAGCCACAACACCCTCATCATATTTCACAAACCCAGCTCTGCATTCAGCAGCGTCTCGTCTGTCTTCAGTCATGAGCTTGGTGAACATGGCATGTCTCCAAGATTCACGCAACTGAAACAGTGTGTGCTGGAACTGCTGACGACAGACTGCAACACCCAAGAGGCAGTAAAACCAAGACGCTCATGCACCCAAGACCAGGAACCGCGCAAAGTCAAACCCAGGTCGGACTAGCTGATTGGAGCAACTGAGGCCAACCTCTTCGTGCCGATGTTTGACTGTATTGTCGTGTCTTGAAGCTGGACTTGGAGCATGGTCGCAACTCATCTCGGCTTTTGGGCCGGTTGTTTGCTCGACCGTTAGACGCATGTGGATTGCTTGCCACCTACGTGTCACCTCACCAGTCTTTCGTGAGTTTTGTCCAGGTGTTTGCCAGTCTTCGAAGCGCTGCTCCGTCCGGCCTTCCATGTGGCTGCACTTCGTCGCGCTCCGGCGTCTATGATCGAACTGTTACTCTTTTCGCTGCCTTTGAAAAGGCGGGATTGATCTCACACGTTTCACGCAGGCGCGACAGGCGCATATCCAAAAGCTACGGCTGTTGATGGCATCCACGAGGCTCAGAAGCTCTTCTTGCAATATGATAACCAGTGCCTTCCTTACGGGATTAAGGTCAGTACCTCTTTACCCCAGGGTGATGCTTGGTCCCTCGTGACGATGGTTCTCTGCTTGGTGGGATCAATCCTTAAGATACAGGGAAAGTTCCCCATTTCTCCGTAAGCTCTTCGTCGACGACAGAACGGTCGGAGCATGTACTGCTAGGGAAGCTTTGCTCATCAAGAAAGAGTGGGCTTCCTGGTCTGGAAAGTTGGGGGTTGAGGAAAGCCCAGGTAAGATTAGGTATTTCCGCACTAGTGCTCAAAGACGCCGAAATGTTGCTGATGAAGGTGCAGAACCGAAACTCATCGGCCACGATCCTTTGTGTACTCGGTGTGCACTTGCGTGGTAGGCTATAGAGGACTAACACACCTAAAGAAGAACTGCGGCTGTCAAACGGCTGTCAGCTCATTAGGCGTTGTGCCATGCTTCCTGTGTCTTGGCAGTGGAAGAACAGAGTTGTCTCTACTCAGGGTTTGGCCAAAGCTACTTGGGGATGGATGTGTAGGCTCCCCCCCAAAGACCAACAGGGAGAGAGTCAACTCGGCAGTACGGGTAGCCTTACGTGAGGGTAAGTACGCCAGCGTCGCCCTGACTTTGTGTTTGGGTTCTTTCATCCAGATTCCACAGCAGCGGTCCCAAGACAAACATCACCAACACTTGCCCGGCCAGCACGCGGCCCAGGCAGCTTGCCAGATGCTTCAGAGATCCCTTCCAGGCTTAGGAAGGGCGGGGCAGTTGGTTGCTGGAAGCCCTAAGTGATCGTTCTTCTGCTGGGGAATATTTCTGTCGCTGCCGGATGCCCAGAGTGTCGTTCTGCAGCCGAAGAATGGGTCCCGACTTCAAAAGCATTTGCCGAAGACATGACCGGGCTGCAACTTTTCCGGAACGGCATTGCCCTCTGAGGAGTCCTGAAAGAGCCCTAAAAGGATCCAGAATGCTCTGGCTCGATATCCAGTAGCACCCAGCGCCGACAAGTGCAAACGCGCGTATCCAACGAGCAATGCAACTTTGTGGCGGTCGGAAGCAACGGAGCAAACAAAGCACCAATGCCAAGCACTAACGGGCACAAACAATCGCCACATACACTACCGGAAACGGCTGGGTTACCAAACAGGGTACTTGTGTTTACGCAGCATCGCCTAAGACGCAGCCTGGGAGCATGGAAAGGAAGGTGCGAGTGAAGGTGCCATAGTACCTGACCATGAAATGTGATTGCCGTTTAGCATCCAAAGTTCATGTTCCGACTAGCTCAGGGCTCTTAGAACGTAGAACATGTGGGTGGTTGTCAAAATTATGGTCCCTTTTTGGGTCCTTATTATAATACGGCGCCTATTATTTAGGGTACCCCAAAAGGAACCATAATTTTGACAACTACTCAGACTCTCCCTAAACCTTTAAGCCTTGGCGGGTCTTCAACCTGGTGCCTTTGGGAACATCTCGGGGGTGCAAGGCTATCCAAGGTGAATCCTTGACCCTGTGCAAAAAAAAGCCCTCACTTGGTGAATATAGGGGTTTGACAAGCAGAATAATAGGGTTTTGAGCTGCATTGTACGATAACCACAGTCAACTATAATCAAGGGGTTATAAGGGGAAACAACGATGACAGTAAGGGACTACAAGGGCATGCTGTTAGTAAGTATTCCGACCCCTATAATGTTGCAATGCCGCGCCTGAACACTTCTTGCCTCACGTCGATGTTCTGTAAGGGGTCCTCGATGAAGCTGCGGCAAAGGGCACTCACCTCGAGGGTCTAGGGTTTAGGGCACAAACGACCAAGGGCGAAGCCAGCCAACCAGGGACCCTAAACCCTAAACCCTAAACCCCTAATTCAGGGTTGAGGGACCCTGAGCACCTAAGCCTGAAACCTCAAATCCTGCACTGCAAATCCCTACCCTTGATCCGACGACCTCCAAAATATCCGGCATGTTGCACGGAACCCTAAACCCGAAGCCCTAAATCCAAAACCCTAATAGCAGTGCATGAAGAGACCCGAAAAAATAGTGTTCTTACTCGAAAGCATAGCGAGGAAACCTACAGCCCTGTTTGTTAAGGTTTCCATATCGGGACCATCACAACGGGTTGGGGGTTTAGGATCGGTTTAGGGTTCGGGATTTAGGATTTAAGGTTATAGGTAGAGGGTTTGGGATTTAGGTATATGGGGATGGGGAGGGGGTTCCGAAACTGATATGTTTAAGAGAGCCTTGAACTTCCTTGCTATTCAGGGTCAAGGGTTTGGGGCTCCGGTGTAGGGCCGTAAAACCCCGAACCCTAAATAAACCTTAAACCCTAACCCCAAACCCTGAACCCTAAACCCCAAACCCTAAACCCTAAACCGCGTAACGGCTCGTTGGAGATGGTTCAGGGCTAAGCCCGACACCCTGACGGATTTGAGGGGTTTGGAGTTCGGAAGTGAAGACTTGTCGTTTGCCTCAAGGCTACAATTGCCTTTCGTGCCTTTGTCCGGAATTGTGGGGTTCAGGGTTCAAGGCTTAGGGATTAAGCTGTAGACTTCTCCAGGGCTTGCTTATTGAATTTTCACAGGATGCAGCTCCAGTCGCGACCATTCCAGCAACACACTGGATGCACGTCAGCAAGCAGAAAGACCAGAAAAGCATGTCCACACCTCGGCAGAGGAGCGTTGAGGTTTGCGGTCCTGACCCAGGAGCCACCTAGACTTCCCCCAGAAAAGACTCGATGAAACTCAACGGAGCACAGCTTTCTAAACCTTGCAGGGCACTGACAGGCTACAGGCTCTGAAACAAACCCTAAACCCTCAACTCAGAAATGCTGGACAAAAAACCGGACCCCCATAAAACGCCAACATACTGGAGAACTTGGAACCCTAGACCCCTACGACGAGCTCCTAGTCCCAAGCAGCCTTAGGGGTATGAATGTCTCAACGCCACATACTCCATCAAATACTAGACTGAATACCCTAAACCGCAGCACGGAATCATTATGTACGCTGGTGCCGGGCCCTTAAAGCCCCTGTAGGAAGCTTCGGGGGACTTTGTCCGACACCCTAGACCCTAAACCCCTAAACCCCTAAACTCTAAACCCTAAACCCAAAACCCCCAAACCCAAAACCCCTAGACCCTAAACCCTAAACCCTAAATCCCTAAACCCTAAACCCCTAAACCCCAAATCCCTAAAACCCTAAACCCCTAACCC
>CAJNDV010032729.1:0-28254 GCA_905221635.1 Symbiodinium sp. CCMP2456
ATATATATATATATGCATACACGTCAATGCAAGTGCAGAAAGGCCCTGCATCTCATCGCCTACCGTGGCCACGAAGAGGCCGCCAAGGCCCTCCTGCGTGGGGGCCTTAAGGCCCCGTCCTGCGCGGATTGGGGAGGATCCAATCAGAGATCACCGCCTCACGAGTCAGTGAACCTCAGTCCCAAATTCCACGGCCCGGTGGCCCTACATTGCAGGAAGTTCACTAGTTGCTTAGACTTATAACACAAGAAGGGGGTCTTTGTGGCCTGTTTCTCCAGGGGGCGCCCCGGACAAGCGAGCGATCTTGGCCTTGAAGGCTGGCACTCTAAAGACGCCACCTTTCCATTCGCTCCAGCACCAGAGATTAGGAAAAGTTGGACAGCGACCGTTGGCGAATGGCCAACTCGCTGTAGCACAGGACCAGCGCGGCAGAACTGCAGCCGACTTGGCTGCTGACAGAGGCTCGAAGCCTGGAGAGTTTAGGGTTTAGGGTTTAGGGGTTTAGGGTTTAGGGGTTTAGGGTAGGGTTTAGGGTTTAGGGTTTAGGGGTTTAGGGTATTCTGTGCATTGGCATTTTGCTGCGACGGGAGGCAGACGGCCGGTTGCTTCTCTCCTGGCAGATGCGTAGTGCCACAGATGAAGGCATTTCCTGGCTCTGTTTTTCCCCATGTGCGAGTCAAGCTATGCATTTTGGAGATGCGGGCCGACACCCGCGGGTTACAACAACACCCAATGTTAGGCAAGCTGTGTTGTTGACACGTTGCCGTTTCACCCCAGAGCGAAAGGGCTGTGGAAACTCTTTTTGAAATCCCCACAGGACAGCGACGAAGGCTGATCCGGGGATGCTCAGTAGTTCGTTCGTGAATCTCCGGCGCCAAGCAAGGGTGCTCGGCAGTCTGAAGACCTGACTGCCGTAGGAAACCCTCTTGGAGCTGTCACGGAGCTGTCGCGCACGCCTGGGAACTCAGGCTGGTGCCTGGAGCCTTCAAGCTCCCTGCAAGTCATCCAAAGTGGCGATGACGGAATGAGGAAAACCAAAAGCGACGAGTTAGGCTATGTCATGTGCCCATTCGAGACCATGCAGACGGCGGATCCTATGTTCTGCAATCTCAGAGATGATTGAGACGATGGATGCCGTCACGTTTGCCAGGCTCGACGCCGGAGTCGCAGCCGGCTTCCATGAGCCAATTCATGGAGTTGAACGTGCTGGAGGCTGGATGTTTTCGCTGGTGCCCGTCCTGCATCTAACAGTGCCTGTCCGAGTGGGTGCCCTCACACGAGATTCCCCGACGTTCCGATCCCCCGAAGGCACTTGGGCGGTTGGCGGAGGGCATCTACCGCCTACGTGGATACGCCGAACTCAACCACGCGGCAGTGTGCGCCTGCTTGGGCTTGAAAGCTTGAGAATTGAGCGTTGGAATGTGCTACTATGCTGCACTCTTAAATCCTTGGGTCAAGGAAAGAACCATTCCCTCGTATTTTGAACACACAGCGACAGCGTTTAACCGCGGGAGGTTCAAAATACTGCGCAAGCACGACAAGATCTTGAAGCGTGAAGATGGCATTACCTTGAAGTACCCGTTCAACATCGAGGCCAGGACGATGGCTCCGGTGCCTCGATGTGGCCACGATTTTTTTCGCCTCCCGGTGCCAGAACACAATTTTCGCGGACATGGGCGCTTTTGAAGCCCTGGACGCCAGCGTTCGACAGGCACGCCCAAGAGAGCTTGCGGGCGACGGATCCTTGCCCATCCCAATTGTTCTGTCACCCAAAAAGCGCCAAAATTCCAAGAGCTCCGAAAGCCACAAAGCCACCCAGGCCTTCCAAAATCGCTCTGCATCCGCAGAGCCCGGGATCTCTCCCGAGGTTGGGCCCGAGTTCAAAACGAGAAGGGCCCGCTTTTTGGAGTCATGAGTGATATGGGAGTTTCCGAAATTAGGGGTACTTTATTTTGGGGTCCTTATATTAAGGATCCTATTTTTTGGGGTACTATATTCGGGTCCCCTATTTTCGGAAACCCCCATATGGGTGCTTGCATGTGCTTGCTTTACAGGTCAAAGTGTGGCAGTGCAGCTTGAGCTTTACGGCTCTAGCCCAGAAAGGCATCTTTGTGAAGTCTTCATGCAGCACGGGAGGGGAACAAAGGCCACAGGCTAGCCGCAAGGCAGGAACCGACAGCGCAACCGAAGTTTGCCGAAGTAGTCGCACGGTTCAGCCGGGATGGATGCCGCCTTCCCAGCTGCGGCAAAAGCCGTGCCGTGGGTCTCTGCACCCCACAGGCCTGGTGTCGGGCCTCAGAGGCAAAAAGGGCGCAGATCTCGAGGTGCGCTGGGGCTGGGCCTCTGCGCCGGGTCGCTGGCATGGGTTCTGAGGCCGAGTAAGCCAAGGATGCACCGTGAACACAGGAAGCACCCTACTGCCTGTGCTGCTCGCTCCGTGACTGTGGTGGTGGAGAACTCGGCGAGGGAGGAGCTGTCGAAATGCGATGCTCAATGGATCGAGCAGCTCTTGGAGGAGCGTGCGGCCGAGATCCTGTTTAACGGCGTGGAGAGGACGGAGCCGGCCTCCGAAGATGGTTTGATCTACTTATACTTTCCTGCTCTGGAGATCGGCCCCTACAGCACCCAGGCGCCTTCTCAGCTTTGATTAACTCGGAAGTTTGTCTGGGACCTGATACTGTAATGCTCAGACAGAGGCTCTTTTTTTAGAAGTAACATAATGTGTAAAATCGTAATGTCGTCAATACCTACATTGCCATAACTATTCGATCCCAGTCGTGCAGCTTGTTTGAAAGGGATCCATGCATTCAATACCGAGTCCTCCCGCATCTCACCCCAATCATCTGAACCGAAAGCCTAGAGACCTCACCCCAGGTGCGCATGACAGTCCGGATCAGCCTCCTGCCGCAAAGGGCCGAGGTGCAGGCCAGGTGGATGGTGGTTGGGGTTGGATCCTAGCTCGGGGATGATGCCGAAGCATTGGACCGCAACTCTCTGCCAGGTCTTGGAGATCAACCCGGGTCTGCGGGACAAGAGAACTGGCAGCGTCGAGTACCAGAAGGCAGCCTGGTACTTGATTTCAAAGGGCTCGAAGAAAATGGTTCAGGGTGGCTGCCGGGACCAGATCTGTCGACCTTCCACGGGTTTGCCGGGCAGCCCCCATCCCTTGAACTGGGAGGACTTGGATAAGCTGCTCGAGGCCAACGCGGAGGCATGCAGCGAGTAGCTAGAACTTCCTGAATGATGTTCTGAGTGGCCAGATCGTGCTTCGTTGGCAAGATGATCCGCGTTCGGACGACCTGCGCATAGTGCAGCAGGCGTGCTCCATGGAGAATGCCCTTCCTGTTGGATCGTAGATGCACAGGTGAGCCGTGGGTTGTTTTTGTTAATCGTTCTTCTGGTCGTCGGCGTGGCAAAGTCAGGACTGTCTAAGTCTAAGTCTCTGCTGTTGGCCCCGACGAACCGTGGCGAGGCCCTCCAGCGGTTCAAGTACTATTTGCGCGGGCCTTCCTGTCGTCGCAGCGGTATTCCGGCCTTCTATATCTGCGCTTCCTGTGCAGACTTCAGGCCTGGATGGTTTCCGGTGCCAGATTCGGTCACAGAAGCCGTTCTCAGGCAGGGGGCGGCGTGAAGCCGAGACCGAGAGCGATGCCTTCAACCTGCGTAGGACCTTCATCACCAGTGCGATCAAAGCCGGCCAGGATGAGGTCTTCAGGCGCATGCCAGTCGGTCCGAGTGGTGCCAGCTTCTGCACATCTGAAGCAGGGCACTTCAGAAAGAAGCAGCTGCGCATGCCTCAGACTCGGCGATGGTGATAGCACTGGGCCGTAGTACAAGTGGAAATCCGAGCAAAAGAGTCCGCCGTTTGCATCTGTTCGATCACTGTTCAATCCATGTATTTAAGGCCAAGCAAGGAGCGTAAGGCGAGTGGACGGGGCCTTCGCCACTTCTGAGCACGCAGACAGGATCCGACTTAGCGGCCGTGGCTCGGGGCACTCTTGTCACAGGTTGGGGGATTGTTGAGAGAAACTTAATGAAAATCAGAAAAAGAATAAATAAACAAATATAAAAATATAGATATGAATAAAGAAGTAAATATGTATATATATATATATATATTACTGAGGTCTAAGAGGAGTTAAGTCAGAAGTCTTCCCTCCTGCGAAGTGCCTCAGTAGCCGTGAAGCGAGAGGTGCAAAGGACACCATCCGATTTTAAGCTGTCGAGGTCTCGTGGCAACTCGCAAGAGTGCTACACATCCTTACAAAGACTGCCTGTCAGGTGAAAAAAGATGTGTCAAGACGCCGGTCCTGTCGTTCGAGCCAATAAATCGGAGCGTTTAGCAAGCCTCGCTGTCGTAGGTTCTTGCTAGTTCAGAACCTTAAGATGCCAAGATGCCGAGCGTCTGAATAGGCTCCTACGGCAAGGACCAAAACAAACCACGGACAATAATACTCAACTTACCCTAAACCCCAGACTCAAAGCCTCCGAAAACTCAGTCTCACTACCGCGATTGGAAATTTCCTTCAAGAGAAGCCGAGACTTGGACGTTACTTAAATCGCTCTTCCGACAGTACTGCTTGGCAGGTCGCGCTTTTGGCCGCCGGCTCGGACCCCGGTCCGGCTTATAGTCTCCGTCCATGGTAGTTCCTCTTTTGGTTTAACAAGTTAAAGATTTAGAGTCTTATACCCCCCAAAGGAACTACAATGGAGACTCTAGCTAGAATTATCGTCGCACTTGCTTGCGACCGATGTGTGCTACAAGTTTGTTTAGGAGATCATGCATGGTCACTGCTGCTATTCGTTGGTGAAAGTGATGATGCTTGTTGCGGTCGACTCTAACACTTATCACCTGTTTTGCTATTGCTTTTTTTGATTTCATGTCTACTGGACTTTCGCCGTGTTTTTATGACTGCAACACAGTGATGGACATTTCCAGGGATCTCAAGCAGTTTCGAGGGCGGAGACCAGGCCTTGGGAAGCGTTCTGCGACTACGGCCGGCCTCCAGGCGCGAGCAAAACAGGGACGTTTGGTCTACGAGTCGACGGGCTTTTGGCTCTTGAATAGGAGCTGCGGGTAGATCATGCTGTTGCCAGCTTCTAGGAGCTTGAGAAGAACAGCGGATATCGGCATACCTGCCGCCTGTTGCAGATGACTGTGCTCGGTCCTCGCATATCACTGTCGTGCCTCATGGCAGCTTCATTTGAGGTGACGAGGGTTCGCGGAACCCCATCGTGTCCAGCGCAATTACAACGCTGGCACGGCACGCTGGGTCCTCGCCACGCGCAGTCTTTCGCACGGTCGTCGCGGTGGTCGCTCGCTGCATCCTACCGTTTCACACGCACCTCAAGCTTCCTGGGCTCCAAAACGCGAGCCATTCACTTAACGACTCGAGGAAGGAGACTCCCTCGCGAAATCCGCAGGGAAGCGACGGAAGGTCACAGGCCGTGTCTTCGCGATTCCGCGAAGGTCCGTCACTTTCTTGGGCATGCTCCTGTCTAGACCCTGACATCCTACAGTCATCCCTAGCCTTAGCTTCCTTTCGCTTCTGAAGGGCCCCGCCCTGCGAGCTGAACGGCTGCTCTTTTTCTTCATTGGGCCAGGGCCCCGTGACTTATTTTCGTTTCAACAGAGGTAAAAACCCCTTGTCCGGGCCTTCGTCAGGCCGGGCATGCCCAGGAGCAGTTGTTTAAAGTCAGTAGAAACGGCATGACAGCTTCATTCGAGGCTTGTGGGCTTTTCGGCGGATGCTTCAAGATCAGAAAACTCTGGAGATGTGCACGATCTAGAGTAGTATTGGAGGTCTTCAGTTGCTTGAGATTCTGCGATGGTTGTTCTCAAACCACCCCGGCAAGGTTTCGTGGATCGCTGCCTCTCTCGGTCTTGTAAAGTGGCACAAATCAACAACAGACATCTCTTTTTGAGGTTGTCCTTGGCGCTTGTGCTGGCGATAATCGTGCTGATGGCGTTGCCCGCCAAAGCCTGGATCTCAGTTCATCCACACCCTCCATGCGCAAGTAGCGTTTGGACCTTCATGCTCAGCAACGCATGTTTGTTGCCAAGGACCCCGCCACGTTCTCGCGGGACTATTTCCTTTGCAGCTTTCCAGTGTGCTGCGGGCATGTTGGGAAAGTGTCAGTTCTGACTGTCAGAAATATCCAAGGCAATTTGCAGTCAACCGCTGACAGAAGGCACCCTAAAGAGCTGCAGACTCCATGCCAATTCGTGCGCCAGGTTCAGAGTTTGCCTTAGTCTCGTCTTGGTGATCGTTGGGATGGCCACCGTGGCCCGCGTTTGTCCGGCTCTCAGCTTGAGTTTGTGTCAGGTACTCACATTCATCGGATATAGTAAGAATAACAAACTATTTGCAAAGTGTACCCCAGAGCCAGGGAGAAGAGGAAAGAGAATGACCGGTGTAGTCATAAACACAAAGTGCAAGATGTAAATCAGTCAGAGACTATTAGTGCGTTGAATCATGCACAGCAGCTACTGTTGCTCAATGATGAGTTTCTTGAGGATGTTTTGATGTTTACTCAGCAGGAGGACCCTGTGAACACCCTGGCAATGAGGTCAAGCATATCCGTGTAAGCAATCGGAAGGCAACTCGTTTGCGGCAGCGGATCTCTAGGAGGTACCTCATAATTGTAATTTGTTATCATATTATTGTTGCAAGCTGCAAACTGAGGGAACCTTGACCCATTTCGGGATGATCAAACCACCTTTGGGTCAATGGATGATGTAATCGCTTTTCTACTTGGGTTTGCGTTGCTGGGGCAGCAGTAGTGATGTAACGGGAGAATTGTAGAGGAAGGAATAAGGAAAAACACTTCTCCAGTATGCATCAGGCGATCGCTTGTTCCATACTGGTTCAGGTAATGTGGAAGTAGCATTGGTCTTTGGGGGAATCGTAGAGGGAATGCAGGCATGATTTGGTGCATGGGTGGGATAGTGGTAGACTTGTGGCAGAATCACAAAATAGGGCAAAGAGTTTGCTACCTGAATCGGCCTCAGGTGAGGACAACTTCGTAAATCATTTGTCCAGGGCCAAGCATCTGGAGGGAGCAGGGGATTGTGCAAATCTTGCGGGCAGTTGCAGCGCACCCTTTGTGCCCAGTTTCATCTTGACCATCGACCCAAGATGTCGAATTAGTCCCGGACCCAGCTTTTGCCTTGCTTCTGCCCCTCAGGACCACAGGACAGGACTGCTGCTCATGGGTTGGTTTGGGAAATGCACACAAGAGGGAGCAGCAAAAGTCGCACCCCGAAGAGTCTGTATCTACAAACTTCACACTGCTCGAGACCGCACTCCTGGAGAAATCTGGCACACTTAGTTGAACACGCGATGTCGTCCTTCTCCGACCACCTGAAAACCGCCTTGGACGGGCTTTGTTGCGTGCGGGCCCTCGTGGTTGGTGCAGCTGAAGGCAAGAGAGGCCGGATGCATCCACGACCCAGCGGAATAGGACCAAGGAATCAAGAACTCAGAACAGCACTGCCGAGGACTCTCCAGGAATGTTTGGAACATCACATGAGCGAGTGCGAGAGTTTTCAGTATTTGGAGAGTGTTGCGACTCTACGCGCCGCATGGAGCGGGAACAATCTCCCCAATCTGGACGCCTGAAAACCCGAAACTCTCCCCTGCAGCCCCCGAAACCCAATCATACTTGCCCTTGCTCATGTGATGTTCCGACGCTTCTGGTAACCAGCAGCGCCTGGTTCTACGAGCCCATCTGAAATGCACGAATCATCAGAGCAACGAGCCATGTGCCCTAGGGCCTCGCAGGGGGTGCATGGCCGAAACCAAAGAACTTTCATGCAACCCGGGTTTGGGCCAACAAAACTTCGGCTCAGGCCGCCGACCCAAGAGGTAGAAGCGGCAGCGAGTCCGCAGGCAGCATCCTCGTCGGCAGCATCATCAACTGTTGGCACCGGCCGCATCGTTTGTTGTGAGGAATGGAGCGAGGCATGCTCAGGAACCACAGCAAGGATGGAGTTTGAGAGGAAAAATGGTTTCTTCAGGCTACAAATCAAAAGCAGGCCGCGAACCACACTTCAACTATAGCAGCTACAGCATGCTAAAACGTGCGCACCCCTTAACTCTGAATTTCTGAGTTGTGGGTGCAGTGCCAGCCAGTAAGCCAGCGAAGTTGAACGCCATTCTCTTGCGGACAATTACGAAGTGAAGTTCTTTAGCAGCCAGCTTTCAATCTTTTCAGCCACGGTCCATCATCGCGGGAAGACTGATGATGTTTCACGGCGCATGAATTCAGGAAACGCTTCCTCAGGTTAAGGGCGTAAAGTTCAAATACTGTGTGCGACGGAAGCGATGTGGAAGGATGAGTCCATGCAGCTTTTTCCCACGAGGCTAGGACCCAGTATAGCCAGTTGGCAGCAGAGGCGACGGCTAGGTCGCCGGCTGTCGTTGACTCGTTCGAAGAACAACGAACAACACTCGTTTGGTACCGACCAACTATGCTGCACCCACATTCCCCAGGAGTATGCACACCTGCCTCAGGTCCAAACTTCTTGTTCAGCTGGGCCATGTTGCTAAGCTCAGCTTGGCCCGAGACCTAGCTTCTGCGTTGCTGCCCAACAGCAGCAAAGTAAGTGGATCCCTCGCGGATTCAGCACTCATTGGCAACAGAATTGTCGGGCGGTTATTACGGTCGTACGATATGTTTGAGACATGCCTTCTGAATTTTCTTCACAGCAGCGTCGCCGAGGATCCTCATCTTCGGCATGTATGTCGTTGATTACAAGTGGATGGTCCTTCCTCTGGTTTTGTGCCAAGTCAGGGCTGCACCATGTCAGGTCGAGTTCTTGTTCAGCGCAAGTGTTCCGTGGTAGAGCACATCATGGCATTCTGTGCGCCGTCGGCTTGCAGCTCCACACTTGATGTGCTTGCTCAATGCTGTGCTACGATGTGCTACCGCCCACGCGCCCACGTCATACAGGGGCCTATAGGTATCACAATTATACTTAGCACCTGACTTGTTCCGGAGCAAGGTTGTGTCTACGTGGGCAAAAAGAGAACCACCGCCATGCGAATTCAACAGTGGCAATGCATGCCGTGGTTGGCAGAAATGTAGACGACACAGTCGTGTGCAATATTGAGCCGGAAGCAATGTGAGTTTCAGATGGCACCCAGGCCACGCTGAAAAGTGTCTGATTGTCGTGCCAGTCTTTCGACCTTTGCTGCCTGTGACCGTGTGAAGGCGACGGCGCTGGTGCTGCTGTTGCTGCTGCCATTCGTCCACCGAGGCGGCTGCTGAGTCGTCAGAGGCCTCTTCCGAGGACTTCGATACCCAAACATTGGCGGACATTCACATGAGACTCATTTTCATTCATGCAGTCTTTGTGTATCTCTGCCTGCTGTCGGCAGGAAGATGATGACTTCTGGCAAGAGTATGAGCGACGCGAGTTTGACTCGTCACCTGCCTGCAGATCTGATACATGTAACTCCTGGATTTCGCTTGGGCATCTTGTTGCTAGCTTCTGCAAACTCCCGGCCAGGTTCGCGTTCCCCCCCGCAAAGCTGTGCCCAGCCTTGTGCTCTTCTACTCGGGCAACCAGCAGTTCCGGGGATGAGGCCGCACCTGCAGCGCAAAGTGTCGCTCGTGCACAGCAAGACAGTGGTTGGACATGGACGTCAAGCCCACACGCACAGGAAGACGGCCTTCCACGTCGCCGGTACTCGGCACAGAAGCACTGCAGGAGCCTCTGCGATCGCAAGGCGTCTGCACAGAACAAAAACACAGGTGTGCGTGCAAGCAAAATCATTAGTATTCATGCATAGTGGCCATACATGCATACATGTGGTCATTACGCAGTACCCCAGCAGCATACAGGTGGCCGTGCGTTGTTGTTAGGAACTCGGTCTCGTTGGATCTTGTAGGAAAGCGGACAGGGTATCGCCTCAAATGCGATCAACCATACTTGTATGTATGACTCTGCATGACATGTTATGACCCAAATCAGCTCCGTCATTGAAAGAGCGACATAGAGGGCCACTGAGGAAGTACCTGTGGACAACGGATGCCGCTATTACGAGCATGCTTAGTTGACTGCAAGGTTGGGACCAAGCTGATGGTGCGGGAATCAAGGCCCGGTCAGTCTGCAGGTGCGAGCTTGACCACCTCGATCTTTCTTCTGAGTCAGGTTCGGGGGCCGGATTACTTGCGTGACAAGAGGCCATGGGAAGGGTCGGTCCTCAAAGCCCGTTGCTGTCCCGGCACTCTTCTTCATTCCGAATTACAAGCCGGAGGATGGCACCTAAGTCTACTGAAGTTGAGTTGATTGTAGCAGATTCCTACAGCCGGTTTCGTCCCACGTGTATGTCATGTTGTCTTTTCGTCAATCTACAGATTTCTACGTGCATTGTCGATACGTGCTAAAGCGGCTTTAGCGCCTGCACCTGTCCACGGCTCCACATTTCTCCATCAAGCCTGTTTAGCGGCTGGCTCTGTCGGGTTTCTGCGAGCGAACACCAATTTCGACCGAATACGGACATACTGACATAATGTCGCTTCGGATACATACGAAGTTCAACTTGTTCACATCAGTTCTCCAAGCCAGGTGGCTCTTTGTGCCTCGGTAGTTCCAACCTGCTTGCAGTTACGTGCACCTCTCTATTCAGATACTTCAGCTCGTTCACATCAGTCCATGTTTTGCAACTTCTCGGCACATCCTTGCTGCAAACATTTTGACCTCTCCGCTCTCCTCTCTCCTTCAGGAAATGCCAGACTGAGAGCCCAATGCTGGCTCTGAGTTTCGTGGACATTTTCCGTGGCCGGGACCGAGTTGCGTATCAGAACATGGCAGAGGAAGTTGCTATTTTGGGGCTGAAGCCATGTGTGGCATCACGCTACATGGCATGTCCAAATTGTGGTAGCAAGTGCTGAAGGAGGGCAGGGTTTTTGACACAGCAGGATCTGGAATGCTTCAGCTCCAGCCACAGAAGCCAGCCGCGAGGCCGGCATTGACAACTTCTGAGACGGGCCTTGTACCTTGCAGAGCCTCGCACTGCGGCCTAAGCCATGCCAAACCCACAGAGCCCGAAACCCTGCGGCCATGGCAGATAAGTCGACCTTCTTGCTCGTCCTGAATTTCCGCCTGCCGGACTCGCAACTGGTGGCGTGCTGGTCGGTCCCGCAGGCCCGGAAGGGGCGTCGTGTTAGTAAATTAAATGTGTCAGTCTGCAGCAAAGCGGGCGTGGGGGTGGCCGCATCAGATACATCAGTTTGCGAAGGATGCCGAGTGGTCGGACTCACGGCAGGGCAGACTCCTTCAGAGGCCACCGCACCCAGAGAAATTGGGAATACCTTTTGTCCGTTTCGCGGAACTGCCTACATTTTTGCAGTCCGCCTACAGCTTTTGAACACTTGACACGAGTTGAGTGTGCAAGAGCAAGCGATCCTGGCACGTACTGACACTGGAAGCTCGAGGGTCATTTCCATGCAGGTTCCTACAAGAGATGAGTGCACCCGAGCGCGACAAGCGTGCGATACCCAGGGCACGCGAAGTGACATGCTTTGCGCTTTTGCCTCTTTTGGGAGAGCGAGGCCTGAAGCTCATAGCACGAGTTCTCGAGGGCTCCTACATGCTGAAGCAGGCTCAGCCGGAGCGTGTGTTATAGTATATTATAGTATGTTATAGTAATAGTATATTATAGTATCCCGGGTAGCCTCGTCGATCCGTTCCAGGCAGTGGGCAGCAAGCCGGCCATCATCGCCAATCAATGCAGCCGCTCTCAAGCAGACACGGCTCTCTGAACTTCACTCGACTTAGCTCTGAACTTGGTTGGCCCGCCGTCTGGAGCCAGGAATCACGTACTTTGCGCAGAAGGCCGCTCCGATGCCAAAAGTCGCAATTCAAGCAGATTTCCATTCAAACAGAGTGGAGCCTGGCATAGAAAGCCCAAGAGGCCCACTTTTCCACAACAGCCGCCCTTGGCGAGGACTTCTTGGAGGCTTCCGTAGACATGGGGGACTCCTCCATGGGCCGCCGCATACGAGGCGAGGACGGGGGGCTTTTGCATTTACTCTGAGCTTCTCCGGTGGTACCCGGGGACTCAGGGGTGAAATATTTCTATATATTTCTATCAAAAGAGTGGCCAGTAGGTGGAGTCTGGAGGAGACCGGCATGGATCCGGAACTGAGAGTTTTTGGCAGACGGTCGTTCCTGCGGCGTCCTTTCTGTACTTAGCGAGTTCGAATGTTGAAAGCTAGATGTCCAGCAAAACTGAGATACTGATGACCTCGAGGTCTCTTTGACGATGGCTCTTCAGCCCTGGAGCTGTTCGTTCTGCTGGAGGCAGGCCTCTGGAATGCCAGGAATTTGAATCGGGGGCCCTTTTGCCGGTTTGTGAAAGTGATGATCTGGGACAATCAATGGAAGGAGGGATGGGATGCGAGTCTGCTGGTTCCTGTGTGTGTGTGTCGGATGTATTGAGGTGGGGATATACAGTTCTAGAGTTCGCCTGTTTGATGAGACGGTACCGTGCTGCTGGGGTTTATCTCACCCCGCGGCTCTCGCTCTCTCTCTTTCTCTCTTTCTCTCTCTGTCTCTTTCTCTTTTTTCCGGGCCTCCGCGCGGCTGTAACTGAAATCCCTCAAGAGGACCCCAATTCTTGGGACCCGAAGTTCCCAGTAAGCCGACTCCGCTACCGCAGGGGCTGCAGCCAGAAGAGCTGCCCGAGCGTCTGCTCGGTGGGCCCCGAGACCCAGACTTCCCAGGATTTAAGTGATGCAGTATGACGTGTACGTGCGCTTGCAGACGCACAGTGCTGATACTAACTTCGCAGCATTGAGTGGCTGATTGTCGTTTATCGCAGAACTGTGCTAGTTAGTTGTCGGAATGCAGTTCTGATAAGACTGTGATTAGTGGAGTTAGTACTATCTCGAGTCTTAGGAGTGTTGAGATCATTGACCCCAGCTTCAGCATTCTGACCTTGAGGAAGCTTCTAGGGTCCTGCTCTAGAGCCGGAGACGTCTTGTCTCGAGGGCTTCAGGCCATTTCACTTGTAGCTTGGGGTTGGGCGGCTCCAAATCACACCGAGCAGTAGCATGGTAACGACCAGACATTGGGATTCGCCAGATGTTGTCTTCGACGGCCTCTTGAGAACTTCACGGGTTCGGGAATTTCGGGATCTCTTTCGAGCTGCATTTCCTGTTTGGCCGAGGCTGACGCTGTGTCACATCGACATGCGCAACGTGACCTGACAAGGCTGAGAGGGTGCATCGTATTCCGCTTTGCATGGCGTTGATCAAAGAATCAACCTCGTGCACCTGGCAAAATGCTGGGAAAGCTGATGGTGCATCCTCACAAAAAGTGATGAGCGCTGCAGGCACAGGGGTCGGCAGTGGGCGATAGACGTTCACTGCGCTCTCTGCTCTCTGAGTCATTGAGGTTTGGTCGTCATCGACCAGGCTGGAGCGTGCCTCCTGGCACTATGTCCTCTATCCCGTCGTTCTTGCAGGCAGGACGAGCTTCACTGCATAATCAAGCGGAGCAGCGGAGCAGCGGGCTGACAGGCATTTCTTTCATCCTCTTGGTGCAGCCTTCGTCCATATGCCGGTTTCGTTACAAGGCCTCAATGTTGTTTCACGCGGAGATGTGGGAGGAGGACCAAGCAAAGGTAGCTGTCCCGTGATCCTGTGCAGGCACAGATCATACGAGGTGTTGGCAGAACATGCTTGGCAAGCATCTTAGATGATCGGCGACTTCTAAAGCATGTATTTTGTGCTGTAGTTCCGTCAGGTAGCTTGAATCTGACTCTCTGCACCTGCTTCATGGTTCACAGACGAAGCTTGTTCGGACCCGTGCATGAGGCTCCACTGTATGCTGTGAGCTTCTGTGACAACATGATCGGCTTGCGCCTCGGAGACCTAGGTCGTGGGCTGCTCTTTGGGGTGGTTTCTCCGTTTATCAGACACATGGGAGGAGTGCCGGCTGGCTGAAAAGAGGAACCTCGTGTCGACGTGCCTTGAGACCGAGGTGATGTGCTCACGAGTCTAGCGAAGCCGCTGCGGGACTGCAAGGGCTTGCTAACGGAGAGCGTGCTTCTTCGGGCTCGTTGCAGCTTGCTCTGCGGGAAATGGTCTCAGCTCGGTGTGTGTCGCTCGATTCAGAGCCAGCAGACATTCCTGTGCAATCCAGGACGTGCCGCCTGCAATCTGTTACCTGAGCGGCTTGGATCCATCCACGGGCGACGCCTTCTTTTTGCGTCTAGGTCCAGGTAGCCGGGTAGCAAGCCGACTCAAGCCGCGGTGAGTCGCTGAGGCTCCCATCATCCACAGCTGCAGTCCTCGATGGAGCGCTTCATCCGGAACGGCAGCACCTGTCCATCTTGGGAGGCCTCCTACGTGCAGCCACTCATCGGAGGGGCTCCTTTCTGGTTCCGGCTGCTGCAGTGCGCGCGCCGATACTACGACACAGGGCAGCGTCGCCACCTTTTGAACATGGGCAAGTATGCTGCAAGCCTGCTTGTGGTGGTGCTCAGCAGGCCGGGATACCCGAAGTGGATCGTCATTCTGGCCTCGGCTGTCGCCACCTGTTATGCTGCCATCTGGGATGTCACGATGGATTGGGGCCTTGGAGTCGAAGAAATCTTCTTGGGCCGCTTAAATGGGCACGGTGATGGAGGGATTCTCTCTCCCAGAGGCAGGCATGAGAGCTATGTGGGCGACTCCCCCCCGTCTTGGCAAGGGTCTGCTGTGGACCTCAACCTAATGAGGCAAGCGCAGAACAGCCAGCCTTCGCGGCACTTTCCGCGAAGGGTTTATTACGTTGCTATCATTATGGACATCCTCTTGCGGCTAACATGGGTGCTGACCCTGATGCCCGTGACAATTCTTACCACCGACATTGTTGCTCGTGAAATACTGCATTGCTTCATGACGGTGGCAGAAATTTTTCGTCGGACATTCTGGGCCATCCTTCGTATCGAATACGAGCAAGTGGCCAATGCCAGTGGCTACCGCGCTCTTTTGTGGGTGCCGATGAAAGTCGGGCAGCGCGCCGGCGAGACGGAGGTACGCACAGCAAGGGGTTGGAGGACTGGCATAGCGCAGCGTCTGCTCAACTCGAGCGGATAGCTGTGCCCACGGAGGTCGACGCAGGATCGAATCTCTGGTGTTAATGTTGTCAGCTAGGGAGCTTACTGGGCTTTCTTGGCTTATCCAGCTAGGTCGTCTAGGCCTCGCAGTGACAAGAGAGCGGTGCGAAGATGTGTTGAGCTCGTCCTCCAGTCCGCAATGTGCCGTTTGTGCCATCTAGTTGCTCAGATACACCAGTCGATGTGGCACATCCTGCTGGAGCTTGGCTCCAGTCTCTTGTCGAAGTCGAAAGTACTTCGGTAGTTAGGCCCCGGCCCGCGCAGAAACTACAACGCACCTACGTTACGTCCTTGGAATGAAGTCCCTCCTTCTACAGAGCCTGCTTGAGCCTTCCCTCCCCTGGCCCCGCTTGCTATGGCTTACAGCGAGCCAGGCCGGCACTGGGAAAGCGACGTCGTTTTGTTTTGCACGTGGATAGATCTGGATATAGTACCGTGGAGCACACATAATCCGATGTACCGAGCGCTGCACCGAGCTGCCTAGAGATTGCATTCAGGTTCTTCGGTACATCAGGCGACTATGTTGACAAGGTTTGAACCGTAAGAAAGATTAAGTCGTTAAACGCGGGAGGAGTGGCATAGCACTGCTTCGCAGCATGCGTTGTTGGATTGGAAGTGACAACCCGTAGAGCGTTCCTCAAGCGTGCCTACTCGTGCATCACGGTATCTCAAATTCTGCAGGTCGATGCAGCAGCTACAGCCAGGCACGAGTAGGGCTCATGCATAGAGCTTTGAAGGGAGGCGCTGTTGGGATCAGCGCTACATCTGGGATTCGGAGACTTCCTTGGCCGAAGACCCCAGCGAATCTTGTCCAGGCTTCACGGTCCTCCACGAGCTCCCCTGCACCGAGGCCTTGCGTTTTAGAGCGATGCGCTTTAAAAGTCCTCTCGCCTCTCGCCTTGGCATCGGTCTTCCAGGCCTTATCCAAGCTTGAAGCCGAAATCCAGGCCTGCGCCCCAGCTCAGGGCGAAAAGGTATCGCATCTTTCCTGAAACGAGGATCGATGTGATGAGGGCCGTGCAGCGGAGGCGGATCCTCGTTTAGTTGTCAGGGGCAGATATTCGATCTGAGAGGCCACCACAAGTAAGACCAGTACAGGACCCTGCCACAAGACGGACAAGTCAGATCGTTCCACGGCTCATTCCTAGAGTTCTGGAGGCCGGGAAAAGCCCTCCGCGCGCCTGCTGCTGAAGGACGGCTGCAGCGAGTTTGCTGCACTGGCATGTCTCCATCTCCTGCACCGCTTGCAGGACCCCGCAGACCAGCAAGACCTCGATCTGCGTCAGCGATGGGCTCAGCAAAATGGGCGGCGAAGAGAGCGAGAGAGAGAGAGAGGGACAGGTTCCCCCGTCACCGGTAAAAAGACACGGTTGCAGAATCACTTTTTCTGAGCTCCGACTGTTGTTGCCCCTTAAAGCCTCTAAACAGGGGCGCGCCTCTCGGCGCGGGGGGCTTGACACGCCCTCTGAACCCCGAAGTGAAGTGAAGTGAAGAGAGGGACAGGACATCTCAAAGGGGGCATTAATCTTGATTCAACGCTTTGCGCCATATACAATTATCGCATATTATTGCATTGTGCAAGTTAGGGTCTCTTGGGTTCCCAAACAACTTTAGGGGTGTCGTATTAAGAGTATAGAAGTATATAAGGTTCCCCAAAAGGACCATTGTTTGGCAGTTACCCATGCACACATGCATACAGTGCTGCATACATAAATGCATACGTACATACCTACATCCATGTTTCATGCATGCCTACATACATACATTCATACATACATACATACATACATACATGCATGCATACATACATACATACATACATATATACCTGCACATACACATGTACACACGCAAACGAACACGCCGATTCCCGCATCAAAATGGGTGTATTCGCAGAGGTAGGTGTACACCACGAAGGAACATCTGAATGTGTGCGCACGGCTAAACTCGGCCAGACATAGAGACCAAACAAAATGATAAAATCAACACTAGAGTGATCACATGGTTGAAGAGGTACAGGACGAGAACAGTACAATGTAGACACAGCAATATGTGTGTGGAAGATCGCGCGAAGCCCGTGCAGAATCCCTTCGCATCCCCTTTGCACCATCCAGTCTCAGTGTCAACGCGTGCTAGCCTTTCCGAAAACCCCCCATCCAAACCCTGAGCCTTTGATGTTGGGTGCAGGCTGACTAGGTTTAATTTGAGATCGGCCGAAGCACACACTGAACGTTGGATGAGTCGTGCTAGACAGTTGCTATGCCCGAGAAGCTTTTTCACACTCTAGGTGAGTTCAGCCCTCGAGCGAGCATTCAGCTTTGCCGGGAGCTCGGGCTGTGCAAAGACAACTTCGCGGAGCATGCGGGGCCCTAGATCTTGAAGCTGCAGAAAAGAGCAGAAATCGACGAAGGTTGCTGTCAACTCCGCGAACTCTACCTTGCCACATCTAGCGATGTTACGGTTTAGTAGGTTGAGTATGTTCTTCACCTTTGTTCTTTAGGGTTTGCCGGGAAGCCGCAACTGTGCCACACTCGAAATCCAAGGGACTGGATTTGCCACGGAGCTGGAGCCTCGACTGGTGCAGCGTTACTGTCCAAGATCCGTGCCGAGTTGATTGCTGATGCACCGTACCTGCTTCGAGCAGCTGTGTAGTAGATTGCAGGTGTGTGTGTGTGTGCACTTTTTCGCAGCTAATGCAGACTGCAAATAAAATGTGTGGAGCGGATGGTTGCTTTGATGTTCGGGCACGAGATTCTGAGGGCCGAGTCGCCCTTCACCATGTATCCGGGGAGCCGCTTATATGCGGGAGTCTCGGGTGATCTGCATCTTCCGGGCCGGGATGGTCGTTGCAGCATTGTTTGCACCTTGTGCAGGCACTCGTGCGTTCAAGCGTTTGGCCTCCGTCTTTTCGCTTTGCCAGGCCTCCGCCGTGCAGACAAGAAGCTTTCATGCCGTACAAGGAGAAGGGATACTGTAACTAGCTCACTCCGCGTTTCTGGGCCCAGAACAGCGGTGGATTCTAGGGTACTGTCCTAGCTACTGTTGCATGTTGCTGCTTGCTGCAGCTGGGCTGGCAACCAAGGGGTAATATACTGGCAGTTTGTTACACCTCAATGTTAAAACTGCAGAACAACACGAAAGCAATTGCTTGGCTCAGGGTGTCGCCGGTGTTTGCTCCGGACCAAGGTAGGTGCATGAGTCGTTTCCCCCAGGCATCTATGACATGTAGGATGAGGTGGTCAGGAATTATGTCTAGAATCTAGAACCGCTTCATTGTAAGCGTAGCCAGCCACAAGCGGAAAATTGTTCAACCCCAAATCAGGTTTTAGCTTCGAGGACGATCATGGCTCAGGCAAGCGGCCTCTTGTGCCAGCCCCTGATTGATCAGACCCGCCGTGCTATCCAGGAGAAGGGTGCATCCCTTGTTCGTCAGGCCGGGTTCGTCTACCAACTCAACCTGCGCGATGGTGGGCCGCAGGGAAACTTCACCTTGGACCTGAGGCATGGCTCAGGTTCCTTCCAGCAAGGCGTGGACCCTCGAGCTGATGCTACCTTCAACATCCTGGATGCTGACTTGGCGGCGCTGGGGAAGGGCACGCTCTCAGTGAGCAATGCGCTGCGTCATGGGAGGCTCGATATCAAAGGGGACCAGCTCGCAACACAGGTGCTCAGCGAAGTCCTGGAGAGGATACAGCGGGAGTATTCGCCGGACTACGAGCCCCCTAAGATCATCTCGGACGACTCCGCTCGCCGCTGGCGAATCGGTGCGGTAAGTTGCTTTTTGCTGGTGGTGGTGCTGTGCATCATCATCGTCAACCCCTTTGAGGTGTCACGAGGCTCCGGAGGCCCTCGGGAGATGGAGATCGTGGCGCACATGTCCGAAAGCAACCTTCAGAAGTTGGGAAACGGCGTGGTCAAGAAGCTGCAGAAGTTTACCGCGACGGCTTTCAGACAGCTTTTCCCCTGGAAGGAATCTATGGGCTTCGTGTCCAAGCCATCGGACGTTCTGATCGCAGGGAGCATGGGCAGCGGCACCACGTGGCTAAGTCACATCCTGCACGGCCTCCGCGCGGATGGCTCATTGGACTTTGAGGACCTGAATCAGGTGGTCACCTGGTACGATGCCCTCGGGTCCAAGAAAGGCCCAGACATGCTTGCTGCGCAAGAGGGGCTGGAGCTCGAACCCCGGATTCTCAAGTCCCACCACGTGCACGCCGCTGCCGTGGCCAACGTCAGATATGTCGTGCTGATGAGAGACCCACAACAAGCCCCTGCCCAAGCCGCTTGAGCCATAAACCTGCGCAAAGGCATTGAACATGTCTCCCTGCATCCTTCTGTGCCTTGAGGTGCTCTTTGCACAGCACCGCCTGTTCTGCAATGGGACATGGGCACGGCTGGCAGGCACAGCGATTCATGCAACGCAAGACTTTGGCTAGGTCATTCTCGCACCACGTGTCACAGGCCTGAAGCCCGGTGAAATTGCAGTGGGCCTTTATGCCTCGGCCTTCTATGCGCGAGTAAACGCGAACGACCGCGGGGTGCAAGCATCATGTGGTATCATGTTCGACTGTACTGCCGAGTACAACCGAAAAGTGCGCGACAAATCGAGCCAGGACGTGTGGTACCACATCCTTTCCTGGTACAAGTGCTGCTGGTCGGATCCGCAGGCCAGGCCAGAGAGTATCACAGCCGTGCGCCGATGCCCATACTTGCCATACTTTCGCTGCGCTTTTTGCCACGGAAGCCGTGCCTGGCGCTTTCGAAGCCAGGTTGCTTGGGTCACCTACGAGGACTGCCAGAAGCCAGAGCCTGGACACCACAGACGCCAAGCCCCTGCCAAGCCAGGATCTTCTCGATGACTTGTCGGGACAGTCGCTTGGCAGAGTCTTTTCGCCTCCTCTCCCAGCCGGTTCGCTGAGCTCCCAACCCAGGATTCGGCGGCTGGCCCGGTTTCTTCTTCCAAGCCTGCCAGGCCAGGCTTCGCTGTGTGGTCCCGCAAGCCAACAACCAGCACAAGATGCTGGTGTGATGGGTGTGCAGACGTGTCAGTAGCAAGAAGGACGAGAATCAACATACTGATGTCAGCAATCGCCAGCATGTGCCCTCCCCCTGCAAGGGTCCGAGATTCTGAAGAAGGTCGCGGCTCAGAGCTCCCGAGACTTCATGCTGCAGACCCTCGGATAACTATCTTCCTGGCTCTCAATTTGGGGAGTTCCCTTTCAAAAGGATTCCTCTGCTGGGGTCTTGGTGCGGGAATGTTTGTTTGCCTGAGGCGAGGGAGGGCGGGGGGAGGGGCGAGGGGGCTTTGTGGTGTAAACTAGGATTCCCTATGAGGTACTGTATCGATGTCGTTAGTGTGAAGGACTCTATAAGCTCTAAACTGAGGAGGTCTGTAAGATAGAGCAGCCCATCATGTGCCGCCTGCGACAGGGGCAAGTGCCAAAGCAATCATGTGGACCCATCTGTAGCGAAGCATTACGACAGTAGCAAGAGAGAGCAGGAGAAGTGCAGTAGCTATTTCTTTTTCTCTACAGATGACGGGGAAACCATATCTTTTTACGGGCTCTGACTGTTCTAGCCCCTTAAAGCCTCTCAACAGGGGCGCGCCTCTCGGCGCGGGGGGCCTAACCAGCCTCCTGGACCCCGAAGTGAAGTGAAGTGAAGTGCAGTAGCACCAGCAGAGCTGGTAATCACCAGCGCCACTACCTCCACAGCCACCTCCACCGTCACCAGCAACACCATCCTGTTCGTCATCATCATCACCTCGGAGTGACGACAACGAAGGCGGCATTATACGACGTCCATTGCGGTAACAACTGGTAGGATCTGACTTCCTTATGGGCCGCTGGACGCAGCTGAGGCATCAGTCGAAATTTGATAATCACCTGCTGCTGGAGCCGTTGCAAGCCTTCAAGGAGAAGGATGGCTGCTCGGCATTGATGTTGATGAGAAGTAGTACATCAAAGCAGTGTTGAAAATGATGCTCATGCGGTTAAATTGTACATCATCGTATTAAGCAACAACGTAAGATTTTGTTGGTCCATGCGTGTTGCAGGGAGAGCTCCGCGATAATGATGTCGGTTCGGTGCCGCAGGCATATCGTTGCTAGATCTAAAGGTGCACTTCCCAGGCTGTTTTAGATTGCGGTGCCTGGTGAATCTTGTGTAAGCTTGTGTAAATTGCTCGTCAGCAAGTTCCAACTTGGCCGCGCGAGCATACCTAACCGAGGCTCCACTCCACGGCTGCCACGAGTACTGCCCAGAGAGGAGGTGGAGGCTTGCGGTGACTCGGTCAGTTGCACATCAGAGAGCTGCTTCAGCACAGTGGAGCGCAGCCCGGGAGGTGGACAAACGGATAGTCGAACTCTGTGATGTTCGCTGGTCCAGGACACTCTAATGTCGCTCTACTGGTAGCCAGCTGCCGTCATTGCGCTTCCGGTGAGGATCGTCACGCCCAAAACCGGCTTCGACTCCTATTCAGAGATGCGTGCAGCAATCCGGGCACGAGCCGCGCCTGGCCATGGTGCAGGACATGCAGCGATTGCCCCTTCAACAATGCCGCACATGTACTGGTTGCCAGGACCGCTGGATCTGTCGAGCACCGTCTCCGGAATGCCGTCTCTTGGCTTGCGATTCTTGCATGAGCTTTCCATCCCTCCTGATGTCTAGATCGAAGCTTTGTTGAAATATGGTGCGGGGCGACTTCATGGTACGTATTAATAATTGAATACGCGAGCTGCAGGAGAGGCTGCATGCTATTCCGACTGAGGCTGTCGGTCATCATATTTGTGCTCTCTGTGGGCCTGTTTGCTGCTGCCATCAGTTCCGAACTCGGCATGTTCCGAGATGTAAGCAGATGCAAGCAGAAGACACATGCATAAGATCATCCTTGACTGAGCTGCGTGTTGCTGTGCATGGAGACTTCCGCAACGATGTCCTCTCACTCATGTCTTGACGCTACATTACATGAACATAGGACTCGTTCGCAAGTCTATACTTACGTGGCTGAAGCACAAGTCAAGTCTTGTTCAATTTTGGGACCCTGCTGAAGACCCACAGTAGCAGTGGCGTTTGCCGAGGTTTTCAGCCTCAACTTTGCCGCTCTGTGGCCATCAGGCCAGGGACCGTTGGATAGTGCGCCTGGCCGTCTCCTCCTTATGTTCACTGTGAACCCTCGGACTTGCAATACTGCACCATGCAAACAAGTCCTTCGGGGCTTTTGTTGATACGGGTCCTTCGTGATGATGTAACCATGCTTCCCAGGGATGCACACGCAGGTCGCAGAATCGCTCAGTATTTTTTGGCCTTGCTCACTCCCGCCACTGAATCGGGGTTCCGTACTGCCTGGGCCTAGCAAGCCTTTGATAACAAGAGGCCGACATTTCCAGCCAGGCTCCGCATTCTTACCAGCGCGTACTACCGCTGGGCTATGAGCCGCCAGTTCGCAAATCATCTCAGGCGAGTCTTGTAAGGCCTCCTCATCCGTCTGGAGTTTTCTGAGATGTCACGCAGAGACAGGCTAGGGTTGGTTGGGTCAGCCTATTCTGAATTGAGCTAGGGTCCCGCATCGGTCAAGCTGCAGCTGACTTTGATGGCTGACTGTGACTGTTCGTCAGCTGAGGCCAGTTTTCCAACTCGAAGACCGGGAGGGTCCAAAACTCACTTCTTCTCATCCCGGGATTCCGAGCAGCTACTAGAGTTACTAGACGGTCTACAGGCTTAGACGTTATCTAATGCATTTATATGTCTGCATGCGCAGGGCACATAGCAACAGCGTGCTGCAAGGTCGGCAGTCTTTGTGCTTCCTTCGTGCATGGTCCCTGGCAGGAAGATGGATCCAGACACGGTGCAGACCACTCGATCTGGTTTCGTAGTCTGAGCTTCCCCAGCTGGAGAAGCTCAGGGCAAAGCCCAACAAGTCCTTCGGCAGTGCTCTGCAGAAACATGCGGAGACCTGCCGAGGCCGAGGCCCGCGCAATCGCACCCTTGGCGGGTCCCAAGCGTCGAAGGTGCCAAAGCTGCCAAAGCGTAGATGTAATGATCGTATCCTTTAAGTGTTCCGTCCGTATGCGTCTCCGATATGGAGTGAGGAGAAAAGTAGCGTGAACATCCGAGCACGTGTGGCCCTCGCATCGAAAAGCCGGAGGGCAGAGAAGCGCCGTGGGTGGCAGACTCTCCTTGCACTCGGAGGCCCATGTGTATATTTAAGCAGCGAACATATGGGTAACTGTCAACATCACGGTCCGTTTGGGGGACCCTATACAGCTCAAATCTTCATGCGGCACCTTATAGTTTGGGGTGCAGCACCTTATAGAGAGGAAAACCCAAAGGAGACCCCATAATTTGGACAACATCACCAGTAGCAAGACGCTGGAGGTCGACTTGAACCCCACGAGCCCACAAATCAAGGAACCAAGCTTTTAAAGCCGAATTGGAGTGAAGCAGGAGCCGTTCCTGGATGCCGAAGCCAAGGCTTTCCGAGACAAGTTTCCTCGGGTCGGTCACGGGGATCTGAGCGGCTGACAGCTCTCGTTCGTTTGTCTCCATGGGATGATCCCATCTACGCTTTGGCTGAAGAGGACAGCCTTGCCTGAACTCGCCGAGTTATGAAGGCCGTTCAGACCTTCTATGACTCTTTGGCAGCGCTGCGCCAGCCGTTCCGGAGCCCAGACCAAAGCAGTCTTTTTGTTGCCTGCGTTGAGGCTCAGCTTCGGTGCTCCATTTTTTGGAGGGTCCTGTAGAAATTGGATGCAATTATTGGAGTGGACTCGTCCTTGGTATGGCCGACACAAAGCACACCGCTATCGAGCAACAGATGGGTGAAACCTCCGGTGTGCCAGAAGAATAAGCGCCCAAATGAGGCTGCCAATCGCTCCACCGTGCCGCTGGCAAGTTGAGGCTGCCAAGCCCTGCGGGCGAATGCCTTGCCCGCTTCACACTTCCCCAATCCAGACCTCAGTTGGGACTCGCAACGGCACTTCTTCGTAAGATCCAGTGCCCCTAAACCCTAAACCTGGTGCTTCACTGCTTGGAGGTTCATGATTAGTTATAAGCGGGGTTATAAGTCCCCTAATATAGGTTGTAACTACAGTTACCCTACCTAAAACCCTACAAAAGAACTACCCATGAACCTCCAAGTGTGCAGCAGTTTGGTGGCGCGTAAGCTGCGGGGAAGCCTGCAGGCCTCGGCCCCACGTGGCCCGGGGGCCATGCGCAGACCCAGGTCAGCACCAGGCCATAGGACCCATGGGACTCGTCTTCAACAGGGTCGCTCTGATGTGCTGTTGGATTGAAGGTTGTCAGGTAGAGTAGTGGGCCTTTCTGGGCATGCTACGTTGATTCCGTCGTACATGCAAGTGAACTTCATCTTAGAATCGCTGGAGAGCTCGAGGACATCTTCCCCCTGTTAACGGTGTGCCTCATCCTCAACCCTGAGATACATTCCCTGAACCCGGGCCTTGGCTCAGGGCTTGGAGGTTGATTGCCAAAGAGTGCTTGGGTCGGCCATGCCAACTCACAGTGCACTGCGTCACGTCACGATGGGCCAGTGGGAGATCAGTAGTGTGATCGAGCAGCACAGTCTCAGAAGGGCCACTTCAAGCGCTTGTGTGCCGCTGCTGGATCTTTCGCGCAGGACTATCGTGGAAAGCATTATAAGGAGCGTTCGCCTTCGGCTCCGAAATGGTAGATGTACCAAGCTCAAAGATCCTGTTGTGGAGCGACTGTGCGGCAAAGCGCAGGTGAGACATGCAGGAATAGGGGGAATTATAATTCAGAAATACTTAGCAGACCTAGCAAAGGAGGTGGCGCCAACCTGAAGCGCACTTGCTCTGAGTCAGACGGGGCTTCCCTCCCGACGTGGAAGAAGCCCTTAAACGACTCTGCGGCTTGCGTGTGGAAGAGGCTGAACCCCTCCTCGCCGTGCGACCGGCGTCACCTCGGCGTGGCGATTCGGATGTCATGGCGAAGGTCCACAGCGAGGGGGGGGAACGCCAGGGCAAGATCACAGCAGTGTCCATGGACGTCAAAGCCAATGTCGCTTCACAGGAGAACTCTTCAGTTCTCAAAGTATTGCTAACAAAGCTCCTCCCCAAAGGGGAGTGGAAGCGAGTGCAGACGACGGCCAAAGTCCTGGATCTTCTCTGGCCTCCAAAAGGGCAAGGCAAAGGCCTCCCAAAGGGCACCGGCTAAGGGCAAGGCTGCTCAAGTCCATCGCCACAGCGACGCCTTCCCGCGTTGTTGGCCACCTGCCTCTTGGAAGACGCTTGCACTGGATCGGAGCTCAGTGTGACGAGCCTTCGCAAAAATCCCCGCTCCACGTCCTCACTTCCTCCGTGCACTTGGACACAGATTTGCTGAAGACGATGCTTTGCACCGAAGCCGAGAAGCCAATTCTTGTACGGAGCCCGAATGCGTATTCGACGTCCTCCGCTGGTCTTTTGACTGTTTCGTAGTGGGGTAATTCCCATCCTCTAGGCATGATGCGGCCGAATTTGGTTTCGAGGACGCCTATAGAAAGAAACGGAAGTTGCAAGCCCTCGACTTGAGGGGATGCCTGGCAGAGCTTGTTTGGAGTGCCTACAAGGAAATTCTCGATTTCCCATCCTGGTCGAGCAAAGGCCACAAATGTTGAGAGCCGCATAAATCTGGAAGATGTAGAAGTCTTCATGTGTGCATCCCCCACACCAGAGGAGACCAAGAAACAGCTTCAGTACAAGGACCGTGCTCCCGACCTTCGGGGCGTGGAGCAGAAGATCATGCCTTGTTGCGCCATTCCGAATGGAGTGGAGTGCATGCAAATAGCAAAGTTTGCACTGTCCCATGCCCGGGTATGGGACATTGCAAACGTTGCTACTTGCATGCGCTCCACTCCACTCGCCATACCGCGCAGCTCAGTGCCATCGTCAAAAGATGTCAGGCACTGAAGTCGCTGCCGCGCAGATCCGCTCGAGCGATCAGTTGAAAACGGTGCTCGACTCAGTTCTCGGGAACTATGTTAACCACAGTGTGGATGAGGTCGCCGAAGGCACAATCTGCGGCGTGAGCGTGGACACTCGTGTGGCACTAGCTTCCTTCAAAGCAGGAGCTGTTTCTTCCCGGCATGTTCTTTGCCACTCCCTTGGGGCGAGTGATGCAGATTTCGTCTAGGCATTCAGGCTTTCCCTTTCCAGCACCCATGAAGCATCCGGGGAGACAGCTTCGGCGATCCAGTCCTCCAAAGTTTTTTTGTGACGATGCAGATGTCGCAGAAAAACAGCTGAATGCACTGCTGTTGCCCGACGAAACCGCGCAGTCTCTGGCAATCATAAGCTTGAGTGAGACCGGATTGCAGTTTCACCAGCCAATTCAAGCAGCATTCGCTCCATCCTGTGGCGATGCACAACTGGAAATAGGAAGGATCCCACTTTCAGCTTCCTACGTAAGTATGTCGGTATGTGTCGACCACAGCATTCTAGGTGCAGAAGATCCCCACGGGGGCGGGGCACAGAGGTAGCAGGGATACGTGCTTCACTTGCAGGGTTGCGCAGGCTCGTTTTCGCCCATGAGGCCGATCCAATCCAGACCGAAATAAGTGCCTGTACGGTAGGTCAGCTCGAGCAGACTTTTAAAAGACTACGTGAGCAAGCGACCTCTGACCTTTGCCTTCCGTGTCGACGCCTAAGTTAAAGCTATACTCATGCAGTCATTGAGAGCAAGTACTGCTGGTAGAGCCTTTAGACAAGCCCGGCCGCCAAGCATCGTTAAGCAGCTCTGCTGGCGCAGGTCCACGCGAACTTTGCGGGGCATACGCTCGAATCAGCTAAGCCCAGGCCATGTCCGGATTATGGATCGAGGTTTGGACAGGCTTTTAGGCTGAAAGATGTCGTCATTTCGTCATGTTATGTTGTGATGCACAGATATTTCCAGAGCCTCCGCCCGAGACCGAGACCGAAAACCTGCCTTCGTCGAGGATCCCAGAAGAGCGAAATCGAGAGCCGACCACGAAGCTGAGAAGAGAGGCTGGCTGCCATGAGCCTTGACAAGGGAGTCCCACAGCAGTTGAGGGGAAGTTATTGATGCTTGCCCTTGCAAAATCTTCGTTCTGTGTGCACAACATGTGCTATCAGGGCTGACGGATGTCTCACGCTTTTGAACTCGTGAGACTGCAACGTGCGCTGCCCAATGCTGGTGACGCCTCTTCCTGTCTCTTCCTAGCTAGATTCAGATGTTGGCTGAGTGCAAATTTCGGCTCCTTCTTCAGCATGGGTCACGTGATGAGGAGCTTCGTTGCAGAGGACGTAGAAGATGCGGGAAGCGAGGCAAAAGTGGCAGCGCGTCGACTCTCATCGGTATGGCTCCCTGGATGAAAGCACCGGCAGTCAATTCTAGGTGGAGATTGAACAAGACTTGTTGTTTGTGCAGCCAAGAGGATTTGTGCTCATTGTTCGGAACGGGTCCTAGATAGTCTTTTTCTGAACTCCAGACGTCTCGAGACTGCAACAGTAGTGGTCGCTGCTTGAAGCTGTGTAATTGGGTTTTATATGCTTGGCACAGAACCTGATGTTTTGGCATCTGCACGCCCGGCCTTGCTTCAGCTTGCGAGAAGGAGGGATGTCAACACCAGTCCGACCTGCCTAGATTTTCAATCTCTGTGCCTTATGAAAATGGCTTTGACACTTGCTCCACCACGCACCCCGCGCAGGCGCTGGTGCTGGCACCTACCCGAGAGCTCGCGCGGCAGATCCAGCTGGAGGTGAGGGCTTTGGTTTTTTCGGATCGTTGTCGCCGCGGTCTGTTCTGGAGTTCTGGTTTGAGGGGAAGGGTTTGCCGCATGCATTGCAGCAGAATGCAGCAGACTTGTAAACAGAAGACGGAACAAGAGCAGTTGCCAGGCGCTCCGCTTCGGGCGCTCTTCGGGCATTCTCTGCTGCAACTGCACGGGCGGCGAGTCCAAGGGCGAGCAACTCGAGGTGCGACGGTTGCACTGCCCCAAGTCACAGTGGGAAGAGCGAATGCGCCTTGTTGCCAGTGGCTGAAACGGGGCTGCCACATCATCGTGGCCACGCCTGGCCGTTTGAATGAGGCCCCCGTAGTCGAAAGGGGAGGCCTTCTTGCAATGTGCGCATTTTCAGGCGCCCTCACAAAGGAATGCTTTCGTG
>CAJNDV010032730.1:0-23130 GCA_905221635.1 Symbiodinium sp. CCMP2456
TGGGTTTCCGATTTCAATTATTTCAATTGTTTCAATCATTTACATTCTCATTAAGTGTATAAGGAGGCAACAGGGCGTCAAATAGACCCTAGAGGCGCCTCTCTTGTATATATATATATATATTTATATGTATGTATTTATTTGTTTATTTATGATGTTAACCAGGGTATTCTATATGAAATTTGCAAAAGTATATAGGGGGTATTCTATGAGGTATTTTAAAGGCTATTCTTCTACTAGTAGGTTGATGATTTCCTTCATAGGAATCCGTTACTCAAAAAGCTACAACGCAACTGGAAATTTTCCATGGCTTCGTGTACTGCAAGAGGTCAATAGGCTTGGGGTCACGCTTGATTGTGTACAGCTGCGTACTCATCGCATGTTCCTTATCAAGCCACTGGACCCTTTGGCTCAAAACTTCGGCTGGAGGGGAACTGAACGGACCAGGCGGCTTTGCTTTATAATAGGCACCAGCCCCGAAACCGATTGATGTTCAGAAGGCTCGCTCTGGCCGCGGCTGATGCTCCTGCTTTTACACGCCCGGTTTTGCTTCAGGCACCAGCCCCGAAACCGTCTGCTGTTCATGATGCTCACTCCGGCTGTGGCTGATGCTCATGCCTTTGCACGCCCCAGGCTTGCAGATTCCAGATTTACAAATTGACGGGCCTCATGATTCAAGATTCCACATTTCCAGATTGACAGGCCCCAAGATTCCAGATTCCAGGTCTGCACGCCCCAAGTTAGAAGAGATTCCAGACTCCAGATTTCCAGATTGATAGGCCCCAAGATTCCAGATTTCCAGATTTGCACGCCCCAACATTCAAAAGATGCTAGATTCCAGATTTCCCGATCAGATTGACAGGCCCCAAGATTCCAGATTCCAGATTTGCACGCCCCAAGTGTCGAAGATCCCAGATTCCAGCATTATGGAAATCTGGATCTGGGAACCTGAGGGCGTGCAAATTTGGAAATCTGGAATCTCTGAAAACTTAGGGCGTGCAAATCTGGAAACTTAGGGCGTGCACATCTGGAATCTGGAAACCTACGTCCTGCAGAAGGCCGGGCGAAGGCTCCAAACCCGTGTGTTTGGGGGGAATACCATGGGGGGGGGGGGTGCAGAACGCACAGCGCACAACCACATCCACTCTTTCCACTCTTTCGGGCTTGGAGTCGTGTTCGACGCAGCCCTTTGAGCTTGCAGGTTAATTAGAGAGGTGAAACAGTGACGCCGGCTCGTCCGCTTGTCCTACCCACAATGTGACGAGGCCAGCATGCTCAACAGATCGAATGTCTGTGAGCTGTGACAAAATGTCAATGTCAATGCCGGCTCCTCTTGGAGCCGTCAAGCAGGCCCTAATACCCTTGGACCATAGCTGCAGGGCGAGTCTCGTAATGTCTCCCGCAAGTCGAAGGGATGAGGAGGAATGAGTCCGTTCGGCAGTAGGGAGACATAATGTCTGAGAGCTGACATAGGCCTGCAATGCTGAGGCAAAATCCACAAGCCTCATCGGGAGTCTCCAAGAAATCCAAAGGCAGACCCTGACCAAGTCTACATAAGGATTCATCGTGTGGGAAGACGAGGGGGGATTTCGGATGCCCCTTCGCAGCGGGCGAGGCCAAAATGTCGCCAACGACAACTAACGCGTGGTCTTGTGTCCACAGAGCTGGCTCAGGGAGACAAACAGCCCGCAGGGATAAAGTGGAAAGAGAAGCGGCTCCGAAACGGAAAAGATCTCCCTTCGCCTTCTTCGCCTTCGGGTCCTGTACAAGCCAGCTGATAAGGTCCGCCGACCGCAGCCACACCAGGGCATCGCCATGTGTGTTGTCCCTGCTGTACGCAGCAATCCCATACCTCAAGGGTAACGCGGATCCGCCTCATAGGGAGGCAGGCAGATGACAGCGAGAGCCGGATGCGCTCCCAAAATTCCTCCTCTGTGATCTCAGCAGCCTGTGCATCATAATCAAGCTGCGCGAGGCACTCAAGGACCTCAGCAGACGGACGTTCCATCTCATCATTGATAGGTCCGTTCGGCGCAGGCTGAAAGGGGCCCAGGGCTTGTAGGGTGCGGGCGCAGTGCAGGTGCTCCTTAGGGGCCTTGCGACTACCTGTCCCTGGCTCCGGCTGCGAGCGCCCGGGCTGATTGAGGAGTGCTTGCCTACAAGCTGACGAATGCCTCACATGTCGACATAGACGGACATTAGTCGCATAATGCCTGAGGCAATGTGAGCATTGCGTGCCTGTGGCGATGTACCGCACTTCATCGACTCTGCCATGGGTCTTGAAGGCGTGTACAGACCATGCCCGTAGGTCCTGAAAGATCATCTGGCATGGCACGCAAATTTCGGCTATGGTGTCCGCACGGTTGCCTGTCACCGGGGGGCAAGCCCCAATCGAGCACAGCTGCTTGTACATGAGGCCGGTGTGGTAGTCGTAGTCAGACTGGCTTCTTTCCACGTATAGGGCATGCGATATTGCCCGCCGCACGCGAGACTTCCATTTACGTGGAAAAGATCGGCATTCAAGTACCCATATCTCCCAGGCAAGCTCTGCATTGACCGGACCACCAGGCGTGTGGGTGTGTTCCCACATCCATTGAACTGAGGATCTTACAAGCCCGAGCCACTCAGTCTCCCAATGTGCCAGGGCCCAGATCTCTGGGATCTCAAGCCGGATGCATGAAAGAAGGTACCGCAGCCTAAATGCGTGCAGGTAGGTGGCGGCACGCGGAATCCCTGCCTTGGCAATGGCCTGGGCTGTTCCAAGGTGCCAGGCATCCTCACAAGAGTAGGCTGGCGCTAGCATCTGCCACGCCATTTGTCTCAAGACAGCATCTAACGAGTCAACATGCTGCTGTGTGATTCTGGTCCAGGTTCCGGATCCATGGAACATGACAGTAGAAATCAGACTGTCGAAGAGGGTAGCTTTATCAGCAGATGAGACAAGCGGTGACTGGAAGACTTTGCGTCTGCGTTTGTTGAAGGCCTCCCATGCTTGCGAGCATCGAAAGGCGATCTCATGCCTGAGGCCGCCATTATGCTGAAGAAATCCGCCCAGATGCCGGTACACTGGAACGGTCCGCAGCTTGGCTCCTTTCCAAAGTCTACATGAGAGGGGGACAGTGCCATCGTCCTCCCCAAAAATACGTTGACGCTCGCCCTTGGCGCCTCTGCCGTGGAACTGGACAATGGCCTCGGTTTTGCCCTTGGAGAGGTTGGGCACTAACGCTCTCTGCAGGCACGCATCAATGAGGGAAGAGGTTCCAAAGCTAAGTGCTTTGGTCAAAGAGGGCGCGTCCTGTCCCATGAGGAACATGGAGAGGTCATCCATCCACGTTGCATCTGATAGTCCAAGTTGCTGAGACGGGTCTGACTCAAGAGGCTGGATGCGATTGCACATGGTTGGGCTCCAAGGGATGTGGGCAAGGAGCTCGGCTCGTTCAAGAGTGCTTCGGACCTGTTGCAGCACTTTCGCAAAGAGGAACGAGAAGACCATGTCTGACAACGAATCCCCCGGGCGAGAGCCGGTTCGGGTGACAACGATTTCCGGTTCATCTGGTAGCCGAAACCACGTATCGTGGAGCGACTCCGCTACAGCACCATCAGCCCAAGCACTTGATCCAGCAGCTCTGAGAAGCGATGGGCCCCCGATGAAGTCCCGGAGCTCGTGCATCGTATCACAGGGGAGTTGGACAGCTGCACAAATGCGTGCAACTTCGGAGTCTGATGGGTGGTCGCCCGTGATGAGTGGGCGGATAATGCGGTAGAAGGCTTCCTGCAGATCAAGAAATAGCACAGCGTGCGAGCACCTCCTTGCTTGGCAGCCTGATTGAAACAAGCGGGCGGCATGAGCTGGTACCGTAACCGGGTACTGTGGAAGACCTCCTACTTGTAAAGGCACCGTGCTGTTGGCAAGAGGGGTAGTACAACGGTTGCGGACAGCTTTGTGCAGTGCTTTCCCAATAACCGAGGATACTAATATCTAATATACCCCTATAAGAGCTGCAGCATTGCTTGGGCCCCTTGTGTTTCCATATAAAGTATAGCGTGCCGCCTTTGTGCTGGATTGGTTCACAGAGGCGGAAGGCGGATTTTAACAGGAGTTGGTAAACTACCTTGGCGATGCACGGACCTCCATAATGCAGGATTTCCCCAGGAATCCCGTCGAGCCCGTAAGCCCTGTCTGTACTTAAGCTGAACGAAGCACGGACTCAAGCTCATGTAGACTGGGGATGTCGGCAGGGCCGATTGAGTAGTCAGAAAGGTCCTTCTCTCGTTGCCGGCGGTAGCAACTGTGGACAAAATCCACTGGGCCCCGGACGTGGCCATCCTCTATTGCCGAAAAGTGGGTAATCCATTTCTGCTTGGCCTCTTGGTGTGTTGACGCCAAGTTCCCTGGGGAGATCTCAACTGCAGGAAGGGGACTGGTCCCCTTTTGCTTTCTTTTGGGCCCTCCTGTAAGCACTCTGAGGCGCTGCACGGTGTCCTTCGTGGAGTCCTGGGTGGCCCTGATAGCAATGTCATGAAGATACGCCTTGGTGTCCCGGCGAATCTCTGTGCGCAATTGCGCACTGGCGCTGCGCAGGGCGGACAAGTGTCCCGGAGTGTCATGCAAGGAACGCAGCCATCTGCTCCAAAGCTTGGAGCAGGGGGACCAAATGTGGCAGAAAGTCTTCAAGGATCTCCAAGCACAAGCCAGGGAGAAGTTTTTGCCGAAGCCCGATGCAGCATGTGTGCGCTTGCGTAGCCATGCCCGGCGATTGCGGAGTTGCCAGGTCGCCGGCTGGAAGTACGTTTTCTGCTGGCGTGCACGCTGCGCCGGAAAGGCAACGGGGAGCAGTGTACGAAAGTGGTCCTCTATTTTTGCGGCATGTCGGTGTATATCCATCTGCCATGGCTGTTGGGGCAGGGATAAGCAAATCTGCTGGAGCTTCGTGCGGCCTTCAGGCGTCCTGATAGTCTGCGTGTCTACACGGGCATTCCTGCCCTGTCTTGGAGACTCAAGGACAATGTGGGTTTGCGCGTGTAACGAGGGCATAGTGGCCAACCCTCGATTGTCCCCACTCAAGCTCGTGAAGAACGTAGCTGTCCCCTGTGGCAACATTCCACGAAGAGGGTAATGATATGTAGTCAAGACGGGAAGTCGTGGTTCCCCCCGGAGACTGCCAGGTGTCGGTCGGACCGGGATGACAACACGGAAAAGTGCTGGGGATCCACTGATCTGCATCTTCCAGAAGTCGGTAGAAGGTCTGAGGCGGAGGGACAGGGGAAGGCCAGGTGAGGTCTCCGATCCTATTCACGCGCGGCTGGCCCAAACGCAGGATAAAGTCTCCGAGTGCATCTTGCCTGAGACGGCCGACTAGATTGCGGAAGTCACGCCACCATCTGTTGCGTTCAGGTGACGAGTTAGTAGGGGCGTGAATCACCACAAAAAGGAGTCGAACACAGGCTCGTGAGAACCGCACTGCAAGGATGCGAGGGTCCCAGTAAACCGCAACAAAATCGCCAACCTGAAAAGTCACATCCGCAGATGGATGACGCATGAAGGGTTCCGTGCGTGAGAACCAAAGTTCGACACCATATGATCCTTGTTCGTCACACGCGCTACAGAACCTGATATGGGTCTTTGACTGGATAGTCTCGTTTCGCGGAGCGCGCGTCTCTTGGAGGGCGGCAACACCGACTCCATACTCAACGAATTGCTCTCGGAGCAGAGCCGCTCGCCCGTGGCAGGGGATGGCAGGTGGGTCTTTTCCCGAAGCAGCCTCCTTCGGGTGCAGAGACTGCACGTTGACGGTCAGAAGGGCAACATCAATGATGGACCACTGCTTGTCAGGAGCCGGCTCGGGGGGGGCGGACAGGCCCAGCATCTGCTCACATTCGATTCTGGTGGGGGGTGCAGCCTCTGTATTGTGTTGATCAATGAAGGAGTCGACGAGCTGTGTAGGCCAGTCTTGGGGATTGAAGTTCGCATCAAGAAAGAGCCATAACCACGGCATCCAGCCTTTGCGCACGAAGGTGCAGATGGGGTGCGAGGACCACACTCTACCATTCGAAGCAGGTCCACAACACAATTTTGCAAGGCGATCTGCAACCTCATTGCCTATAGGTGGCCAACATGAGAACGGATGCGCTGAACCACAACAGGTGTCGGTCCCTTGGCTGCCTGCAATGCCTGCATTGCGGTTCGGCATAGGTGTGCAATATCATGGCCCCGAAATTGGCCCATAGAACCGTTCGACAGGCCAATGGCTGTGGTGCAGTCGGAGAAAATCGTAACCCCAGTGTTGGCCGGAAAGGCCAGCAGCCAAGTCAGGCACCAGAACAGAGCTGATAGTTCCCCCTCAAGTGCACCATGGGAAACAGCTCCAATGAACGTGGGTTCATTGGGGCCAATTTGGACGCGGTCGCCGATCCAGCCCAGGCTGTGCCAACCGTCGGCAAAGTGAGCAACAGCATGGAATGCCCACGAACTGTGTTGCCCATCAAAGGATCCATCCGTATAGACTACGACAGCGCTGCAGCCGCTGACCGCGGCCTTCTCATCAAGGGCAGGGTGAGCATGCTTCCATCTAGCAATGACTCCGGATTCCTGCGCGGGGAGTGGCCACAAGGCACACGGTTCGCTGCTGAGCAGTTGGGCAACATGATCTAGGGTGCATCCAACCCGCATGTTGACATCAGTTAGATCAAATGATCTGGGGCCTATGTGGTGGGCTAAGCGTAGGATCGGAGCGTCACAAAATTGAGGAGTTCCCATGTCCAGGGTCAGGGACGCCTTCCGCGAAGTGTTCCTGAAGAGTCTCGACAAGAGTGCTGGAGAGGTATAGAACCTCAGATCCTGGTTGCAAAATGGACTCCTCAAGCAGAGTGACGAGTGTTCACCTCGCACTCATGTACGTTTGTCCGCCCAAGACCGAGACCACTGTCGGGGGTGCGGTCTGATCGGACAGGCGTGGGAATGGGCCTGTGACCCTGGACATGAAGTGTGCGGTGCACGGGCTTCATAATGGGTAGCTCAATATCCCCACGATATGTGATAATCGGAATTTGGGGCGGTAGCTGTACTGCCGTCGCTTGTCCAACGAGAGCACAACAAGCAATTCCCCACACAAGAAGAAGGCGGATTGGTCGCCAAGGGCTGTTTGGCCAGCTAGCGCCGCACAGAACAAGCAGAAAAGGAGGATCCCACGCAGTGAATCCTGGGTCGACAGCGCTCTGGAAGGTAAGGCAAAGTATAGCAAATGCGAGCAATGCGTACAGTATGCGCCCCGCAACGAAGGAATCAATCCCGGGAGTTCGTCGCCCAACAGGTCGAGTATGCTGAGCTGTGCGACAACTACTTTGGTCGCTCTGCTGAGTAGGTTTAGGATGAAGACGGAAAACAGGGGTATCCCGAACCGTGCCATCAAGAATGGCGTTGTCACAGTAAACAGTTCCAGGACACATGTACATCGTCCCATCAACCTGGCTACCTACTCCTATGGGGTTATTGGGCATACTGACCCTCAGGTCTCCTGCAGCTAGGAAAACACGCATTCTCGGAGCCCCTCCGGGGAGCGTTGATGTGGCAGCATTCGCGGCTGTGGAGCCACCTGAGGCTGAGTTGGGAGCCGGGGAAGCACCTCCCACACTGGAGGCAGACATGTCCCGATGCTCAGCTGGAGTGAAGATAAAGGCACGCTCCGCGTCAGGCGGCACAATGGCATTGAGGTAGTTCGGCTGAAACTCAGCTCGAAGCACAGTGCCGGCTTGCACGATGCGAAAATGGTTGTCCGTATCTTGTCCAGCCTCCCCTCCATAGACTCGGATGTGGTGATCCGCCGGGCAGCGCGTCATGAGCCTCTGACACAGTTCCAGCACGTCGACTCTTCCTAGTCGAGCGTAACTCCAGGTCACGTAAAGAAGGATCGGCCGTAAATCCAGAGTATACGGAACAAGTCCCTCAGGATGGTCCCCATGGAAGTCAGCTGTCTCGCACGCGAGGAAGATGTTGTGGCATGCCTGTCCCTGTCGCGCATGGTCGTGAACTGGGGGTGCTGATGGGACTAAAGTGAAGCTTCCGGAGGTCATGCCAATTGCCTCTGCGGTGGCAGCACTGTCAGCGGCAAACGCGTCAGCAGGGACTGCGGCAGCACGGCATGGGCCATTGGTTAGGACCCAATTGACATCCTGTTGATCCCCAGGGAGCACGGGGTTGCAATCCCAATGTCTGGTGTAGTATACTACAGCAGTCCCCGTAAATCCAATGTTGACAGGGCAGATATGGTGCTGCATATGGTGAGAAGATCTCCTTCCGCTGGATACACGTCGGTATCTGGTGGAATAGCCCATGGGACGTCTTTTACAAAGACGTGTAAGCCCTCACCTTCTGGGAGGAGTCCTGCAAGAACCAAGATGTCGGTTCTCGTACACTTTGCTGGGATGACATTGGCGAAAATCCCTCTGGGGTGTACCTGATTATCTATCAGTACCGCAATACCTGCATACGTCCATCTTGGAAGTGCGAGCAGGCACGCTTGTTGCGGACGGGGTTGTGGGAAAACCTCAACAAGGCGCGGGCTGCGCCGCTGGGCGTCGGCCTGGCGCATTTGTGTGACAGTCTCCAAGGCTTCCGCCTGACCGCATGCGACAGGAAGCCTGGGCAACACGAGTTCAGGCCAGTAGTCCTGCGCGAAAATCAAGAAGGGCACCTCAGCAAGGCCATCAGAAGCGACGGCAGATCCGGTCGGTTGCCCGCTCTCTGGATCATCTCGTTCGCCGGAACGACCCGGAGCTTCAGGGTCTTCGGCCTCGTCATTGCCCCCTTGTTCAGAGGCAGAGCTAGCGAGCTCGCCAGTACCAGGTGCAGTGGGGCGTTGGTGTTCACCTCCTGCTCGTACAAAGCTCACAGCGACGACCTGCCCTGAGTGGAGCCTAACACGCCCATCATGGCCTATCGGTGTGTCGATGTGCACTGCTCTCCCTCGCGGTACCCCTCGGCCAAGGCGTTCAAAGATGTGGCTGAGTGGCACGGACTGGTTGGGGACACAGATTGTCCGCCACCCACGTTGGATCGGCCTGCAGTCAAGGAGAGCAAGGGTGTCATGCCGGGCGCCCTCAGAGAGGCTGATGTCCGCAGTCGCAAGCACACTGTGGCACCTATATCCGAAGAGGTCGACATCTGGCAGTGGCGGGCGTGCAGCGTGCACATTCAGGACACCAGTAGAAATCCCAACCGTGCTGGCGATGCGGTCTCGGTATCGGAGAGGCTGTTGTGGGTCATGGAAATGTAAATGGTAAGCATTACCATCTACAACACAGCACGCGTTGGGATCATCGACCCCGGGCACAAAAGGCTCTGCACACCACATGCCTCGGGAGAGAAGCTGTTCCCCCAATGTTGGCCAGGGTGGTAATTCCGCACCTGAGGGGAGGAAGGAAATTAACACTCCGGGAAACAAATGGACTGGAATCTTTCCTACGAGGGGGTTCTCGTCACGTCCGATGTAGACGTCTACCTGAAGATCCAGCGGCAGGCGTGCGAGGAGGATCAATTCATGTCTGGAAATATAATCAGGAGCGTGTGCAGTGAAAAGCCTACCATCCAAAAGGGTGAGGTTGAAACAGTGGCCGTGTTGCTCCGAAGACCAAGGTGGGCCAGCGAGGTAAACGATGTTCCCGGGAATGGGTTGGGGCAGGACATCAAGCAGGGCAGGAAAGGCGTCTCTGTCATCACGATGCCGTGCAGCGGCAACACATTTCCTGGTCTCTTCAGTCGTAGCTGGAATGCGAACAAGTATGCTGGCAGTTTCAGCAGAGTAGCCGTCCCTGAGTATGACACATCCAACAGTGGTGAATACCTCTCCCTCTTCTTCGAGTGAAGAGGTCTCATCGAAGGTGTCAAGCCCAATGACCTCATCAATCCAACCTGCCGTTGGGTCCCGGAGCCATCTTCCCCCAAGACTATAGGTCAGGGCTCGAAGGCATGCAAGGTGGTGGTTGTCAGTGGGCGTCGCGCCATGTGGTTCAGACAGCAGCTTATAACCTGTGTGGGACAGGGTTTCGTGACTGTCCCTTTACAATCTACCTCCCTGGCAAGGTGCAACTGGCACTGGGTTACATCGGTGGCCACGCTGTTGGGCTTGACCTTCCGCCCTCTCTTGTTGGTCCACGCAAAACTGCCCTTCTCGCCATGCAAAGGGGGTAGTTCGCAAAGGAGGGGCGCCCCCAGTGCAGACACATTTGGAAGGACTGCAACGAGGGACCCGCTGATCAGGAATGAACCGTGGCCATCCCTGCCATGGATGGCAGTTCTGGCGAGGTGGCTCGTTGGGAGGGGACACTGTCGGGATTGTGGTTGTCCATTGCGGTCTTCTTGCGTGGCGGCAGTCCCTGCGGCTGAGGCGGAGACTGGCTCAAAAAATCGAGGGGCTGTGTGGCGGTCATCGATATCATCCTGTCCAGGGCCTGTGCAATCGTCAGGAGAGTTAGGGCTGCTACAGGTATGGGATGCGCTATCGCCATCGTGCTCACCATTGGGATGAACCCAAAAATGAAGACAGTGCCCTCAGGCGCCTCGTCTTGGTCAATTCTGGGGACCTTGGCATAAACAATAACATGGTGGAGCGGAGGTGACCTGAGTCCAAGCCACTCGGCATATACGAGCGGGTCATCTACATCTTCGGTGTAGGTGAACCTGATGCCCTCATTGGCCGGTCTACCATCAAGGAAAAGGAGCCTGCCATTCCGCTCAGGATGGTCTCGGACAGGAAAGGTCGCTATGACACCTCTACAATCACAGCCACCTGAGCATACATCGCCAAGCTGGTTGTCAAGTGGGCACACAAAAAGGGCCGAATCCTGCGATCTATCCACGAGATCAGCAAGCCTGTGCGCAAGGCTATGCTCATTGGGAGTGCCGATATCGAGGATAGCTGTGCAAGGCGAGTATGAGGTCCTCCGATGCACTGCACGGAACAGGCGGCTCTGCAAGCCAGTGCACAGGTCTACTGAAACGCGGCGCAAGAGATTCAAACCATTCGGGTGGAGTACCAACAGCCCTAAACTGGAGTACCCACCCATCAGCAACGTAGAAATCGTCTGTGCCATGATGCGGGTGTGTCGCCCCGGCAACATAAAGCTGCCATGGTCTTTCGCAGAAGCGTTCAGCGATCTGTCGGCACTGCCAGTGAGTGAGAGGGCTGGAGACAACCTGGGCGAAAATCGGCCCGCCTATATGGTGCAGGTCAAAAAGGACCGTACACCTTCCTGTCGGTTTGTGCCAAGTCGGTACCAGCAAGAGAGAACCAAAGTCCCTTCCAAGCTGGGGTTGCGTCGGCATCAGTCTGTCAAAGAAGGGCGGCAACTTGTCATGGACGGCGATGGCAAGTTCCTTTAGGGCCTGGTGTTCCATGCACGGCACACGAAAACGATGCTTCACAGTGATGCTTCTATATTAGGGCATGTGTATCTGAAATGTGCAGTCAGTGGCAACAACATCCGAGACCGACATGCACCCGGCTCGGTGTGTATCCACAGCGGCATACGAAGGATCTGGAGGAGACACGTGCAGACAGGTGACAAGTGCATTAATGTCTGCAGCCGTGCGCGCAGCCTGTCGAGAAAGCTCAAAAGCCACAGTCTCATATGCATCGTTCTGGGGGGTGGCAGGGGATGGCATATCCCCAATTCCACCCTCGATTGAGTGCCCAATTCCTCTGGTCGATCTGCTCCTTTCCGAACCCCCAAGACCGGAGGGAGGAGATTGAGGAGGAGTGTCGGTGCAAACAGACGCCTCTGACACGCTGTTCTCATCAGGCGTGCGGTCAGATATCGCACTGACATCGTGTGGGCTGTAATCACTGTCTGGGATTGCCTGAAATACAAGGACCTCGCCTGCGGTAACCTCAATGTAGTAGCCGTTGCGGTCCTTGCCGACAACCTCGATCTCAACACCTTGCGGCAGCTCCTTATCAAGGGATACTAAAACCGTTGGGAGGTGCAGCAGATTCGAATGCTGGAGCCACCCGAAGGGCCTCACTCCGAGTGGCCGGAAGTCCAGGAAGACCACGAACCCAGCGTCCACTGGGGTGCTGGCCGAAAGCACAGGAGGAGGGAGGTCAATCAGCATGGCAAGACCCCAACATCTACGTCCACGCAAGCACAAGTCGGTAACTGGCGGGCGTGAGGCAAACTCAAGACGAGTCTCACTAGTGATGCGGTCAGTAATGTCCGCTGCAACGTCATGTAGATGTTCATCAGGAGACGGCTCACCATCCACAAACCACCGCTGAGACTTGTACAAAAGGCAAAAACCGGTCCGAACGGTATCAACCTCAACATTTTGCGACGTTCTCCAACGACAAGGGTCCCGTAGTAGTCGTTCCTGTGAGGGACCATGACGGTGCACGCGGTCCACCTCACAGACTGTCAGCACCGTGCCGTGCGAGAGTCGCAGCGACTCATCGATAGAGTGGGGACTTTTGCTCGATCCCACAAATAGATCGACCTCAAAGGTGCCAGTGGGGAGCATCGGGCATATTAAGCCTGGCCCATTCCGAAAAACGGAGTGTCGCTGGTAGGGTGACCGCAAAGATTGGACCCCCTGTAGGCGCAAGGTTGACGACCACTGAGGCCTGTCCAAGACCATCAAGTGCACTCGAGTGAGCAACGTAGGTCACAACACCTTGATAGGGGGTAGGTTCTGCAGGAGAGATGCTGTCAAGAAGCTCGAACGGAAGATTAGCAGCAGTGTCTCTGATTGCCTGTAGAACCTCTGACTGACTCACGCCTATAGGAATTTCCAGATCAACAAAGCTGGTCTGAAAGTGAGGCGCCATTATAGCTGCTCCAATAGTCGAAGAAAACTTCGGCACATTGGTCTCTTCTGCATCGTGCTCAGGAAGAGACTGAGTCGGCTCTTGGCCAATGTTGAAATCTTCGGAAACACTTGGTTCCGGGAGCAGTACACCAGCTAGAGCTGTAATATCCGCCGGGTCAATGTGATCAGGAATGGCCCACACACAAACTGGAACATTCAAAAAGAGAAGGAAGGCATACAGGAGCCTCCCTGCACAGGAGAGCGAGCGATGCGCTCTCCGATTTGGGCGGATTTTTGTCGTCCACTGCAGGATCGGTACATGGGTTCCGATCAATCCAAGCGGCTTGGCCACGGACAACTGAATAGCAGAGCCGCGGGACACGTGCTGCCAAGAAAAGCGACAGTGTGGTCTGGCACCATGCAAAAGGTGGGACACCAATGAGCAAAGCATGACAAACCAAAAAGGGGCAGCAAGAGAGCGGAAGTGTGCTGCAAGCCAAAGGACACTGAACCATCCAAGTTGCTCCCGTAGAGCATCACCGGGACTCTTGTTTTGGAACGGGGCCTGCGTCCCAGAGCCACCGATACGCATGTTTGGCGCTCCCATTCCAAAATCGAAAGGACCCTGTGATAGAGTGTGCTTACGACATGTAAAAATGTCGCCCAACAAGGGCACAATGGCCATGTTAATAGAGGTGGTCCAAGGGCAGTAACGGCTGCAGGATTCCTCAGGGCAGCAAAACTGGGCAATAGAGGAAGTGACCTCAGGTGGATGATCCCAAGGGCGCGAGGCTGTTGAAAATCCCTCATCTGGTGAGGTCACGAATGGCAAAGGAAGAGGCTCAAGATCACAAGCCCAGTGATCCGAGTCCCTCCGCGAGGAAGACGGGAGCAGACCCCCGCCTGAAACACAACAAGCCACGGAGTGCTCAGGCCGGTGTCTCTCAGACGGGAAAACATCTGGCTGAAGACTGATATCAGGTCGCCGGGCACAGGGAGGAAAATTGCTACAGGGTGAAACACTCCTCACTGACCTCGTAGTTCTGAGCCGATGCATGTCCACCGTAACGTGCCCCGCGGATTGACCGACCGGAAACTCGACAACTGGAAACTCAACCCCAGGAGTTTCAGCAGTGTCCCGTCCGACCAGCCTCCTGCGAGGGCACGACCGTGACCATGGTCGGCGATCATCACTCTCGCCCTTGCTCATGTGGGCTCGTCTCCAGGATCTGGCATTTTGTCTCTCTTCGCTGTTTCCTCGCTGGGCTCGTCGTCGTAGAACACCGAGATGGGTGGTTTTCCGGGCTGAATGGGTTGGATGAGTCCCTTCAGCTCTCTTTGCCCACCACCGAATGGTAGCAGAGCACGCTTGGCTTGTAGTCTTTCCACCAAGGGGTCGCTGGAAGAAGGCTCCATCGTTCCACTCGGGTCGTGGCCTGCCTCGTATGGCATGGCTCTGGCACAGGGAGACGGAGGCTTCACCTTGGCATATAGGCTGCCTGGGGATGCCTGGTATGGTCCACCACTCGGTACACCACTCGTCCCAGCATAGCCCATCCCAACAGGGCCTGTAGACGGAGCAGCCTCGCTGGTTGCCGGAGGGTGCGGATGGGTGTTCCCAGCTATAGAAAGCAAGGGATCCACCTTCATCTCCACATCCGTGTTCCTGGGCGCAACGCCAAAAGTGGGTGTGCCTGGTCCATGTGTGGGTCCAACATGTCCTCCAGCAGCCAGCGCCGATTGTTCCCATTGTTGTCTGGCTGCCTGAACTGCTCTGTCCAGGACATCTTGCGCGTCTTGTCCCGGGCATTCTCCTCTGCCTTCTGCGAGCAGGCCCTCGAGTCTTGCAACATGGAGCTCTGGTTCGCGAGGAGCTCTTCCGGCATGTACCTGTAGAAGTTCTCGCCTTGACTCCTCCTGAGCCAGGACTGCACGTCCCAAGTCCTCGTCCAGCCTTTGAACATCCTTGGTGAACTTGTTGTACTCTCTGGCATAGGACCTTTGGAGGTCTGCTTCGTAGCGGTCCCAAAGTTTTGCTCTCTCTTCTTTGGCGCGGTGGAGGGAGGTCACTCGCTGTTCGCATTTCCTTGTCTTGTTGAGAGCGTCCTGTATGAGCTGTACCATGGATGTCGGGCCAGCAGCAGCGCTGGGTTCCTGCGGTTCCCTTTCCCATCTCTGACCCCGTCCCTGGTCGTATGATGGAAAGCCAGGATCCTGCCGTGACCAGGACCCACGCCAGTATTTGTAACCTGGCCCGTTCTGTTGCTGTCCTCCTCCTCCGCGTCGCCATTGTTTGCTCATGTGGACACCTGAGCCGTGGTGTCTCCAGAGCCTTTCGTTCTGTAGTTTCGCCAATTGTCGGCCTGCACGAAAGGAGGTCCTTGCCTTTGATCTTTGTGCTCGCTGATGGCGGTGCCAGTTCGGGCTCCGGAGGCCTATGGCTGGAGCACGTGTTACACGGCGACTTGTGTCGCCTGGGGCTACAGTTTTCCGGCGCTCTTCCGGCGATCTGAGCCCTGCACAACCACATAGATACATACACATACACATACATATATACTAATTATGACGTATCATGATGTATCCCTAGACCCTACAAACCTAAAACCCAATTTACGCACTAATTATGATGTGTTTTACCGAGCCGAGAGTCGCTTCTGGGGCCCCGGGGCCTTCGAGCGTCCCATGGCCAGAGGCGCAGAGGAGGCCAGGGCTTTGTTCGGGTTTAGGGTTGTAAAACTTGAAAAACCGTAAACTCCTGAAGCCCTTACTCCTAAACCTGAGCTTCGGGTTGATGCTTTCTCTTCCTTGTTGACGGGCTTAAGGCTTCAAGATTTGAGGGAACCCATGGGTCCTAGAAGCCCTTATCCTCAACTCCAGAAGCTTAAGCCCCCCAACCGCTACATCGCTGGGGATAAGGTTTTGAAGCATTGCTAATCATTCAGGTCCCGATTCTACACCAACAGATTGTGGACACTCCCACAGCGCCAGAACTTTACAGGGCCTCGTGTAAGGAAGCTGTAGCACAGCAACCCATTCCGGGCACAAGGCTGCGACAAAAAGCAAGCCTTTTGGACAAAACCGCAGCTGTGGAGTGCGAATAGTGCAACAACATGCTCGATGCTTGAGCAGAAGCAAATGCTGCGCATCAAACTCACCTCTCACATCCAGAGGACACGAAGTTTCGGCTCTAGGCTCTAAATAATATCTACTGTTATTATGGCAAAAATAATCACAGTAATGATAACTATAGAAATAAATATGAATAAATACATAAATAAATAAGTAAATAAATAAATAAATATATATATATATATGCATAGATGCACCCAAAGGACGTGCTCAAAGCATGGTCAATGTCCTGGACGACACAAGACCATAAGCTCGAAAGCCTCTCTGGCCTCAGGGAAATCTCTTTCCACGAGCAATAGCTACATAACAGACTGGTGGGGCCTCAGCGTGGACCTAGAATTCAAAGTCCACCACAGGGGAGTTGAACTCCAATACTAACATAAATTCAGCAGCTGTGAAAACCCCTTCCTATATTCCTCTTTTGCACTTCGTAGAAAAACGCATATGCAAGATGAACAGATCTACAGATGAAAGCTGAGCACTAATTCCCCTGGAATGCTAACGATTAGCTTTGCAAGCAAGTTCGAAAGTGTGGAATCAACAAATGGAGGTTGACTGTCATGGTCACAGCAGGCTGGGGGCTATGAGCTGCGTTGTGCCGAAAACTCCTACCTACTGGTGTATGGGAGCACCTGCTACGCCTGTTACTAGTACGCTCATCGAAGCACCTCTAACTCTTAAACTCTAACAAGAGCTGTAGACACGGAGCTGGGGAATCGCCATGGACTCCGAGCGATCAGAAAACATGGGGTCCTAACAGAAGCCACAATAGTCGCCTCTTAGTAGTGCTGGCGGGCAGGCTTTTAGCAAAAGAATCCCCCCAACCCCCAACAAAAACGGTGCCCGTGTTTTCCGATTTCAGAAAGCTCACACGAGAGACCTGACTGCATCCTCCGAAATCTCTTGAACTGACCCGGCTTTTCGTGGACGTCGCGACGCAGGACGAATCGAAGGGTCCCGAACATGCCTGATCCATGGTGGGGACTCTGGGGCTGCTGGCTTAAACCCTGACGCCTATAAGGTGGCAAGCTCTGGATCCTAAAGCCCACAAATAGCAAACCAGCAAAAGCGAGTCGCTGCAAAGCACTAAAGCCAAATCTATCCACGAGGCTGCATGCCCTCAGGCGCCGTCAGCATCGGAGCTATCCAAACCTTGTGGCTGGGTAACGAGCGGTAAGGCTGAGGACGGTGCTTGAGGCTTTGCTGGCGAGGTCCTGATGCCTGTGGAGGTCTACGGGCTTATGTGTCTGTCGTTGTAGCTGAGGACATGTGGCGGTTGATAGCTTCAAGACCGCTGTGTGAGCCCCTGCTGTAGATTCCACTGTAGATGAACAGCAAAGGGGCATTTCGCAACCAGGGTGCGGCGTGGCTCCTAAGCCCTCAACCATACACGCGCAGGCCCAAGCCTCGAGTTGAAATTTAAACGCTTACGCTTGAAGGTTCCTTCAAAGTCTTTTCAAGTATATGAGCTTGTTACATTCACTATGGGAAAGAAGCGAAAAGACTGCCGACTGCCCTGACTTGAACGCCTGTTATTATGCTACAAGTACCAGCCAAATTCGTACTCCCTAGCTTGTCACGTGAAGTACATGCAACTAAAACTAAAACAATTGTGACTACGATTCCTTAGACTTCCCTCGTATTTCCCAGTGCTCGCTGTGAGTCGCAATGGAACAACTTGGTGTCAAAGACTTCGACATCGACAGAGGTCGGAAGGCTGACGTCTAATGCAATGTATAACATACTTATACATGAACATGGAAATAAATATATAAATATAGAGATATATGTATACCTACATATATGTAATTATGTTGCTCCTCCGTTCCTTGTCCATGCTTCGCATGTCCCAAACCTTTCTGGGCCTACACTGCTTACACGGCCTCATGGCAGACATGTCAGAATCGTCGAAGATACTTTCATAACACAGGCTGTGAATTTAAGCTCAGGGGTCCGGAAGGAAGGATTGAAAGCTCCGGGGCTCAAAGGGTCCGGGAACGGGACGGAGAATGCCACAACGTAGGCTTCGGGCGGAGCGGTTGTGGCTGTAGTGAAACCCTCAACCGTCGGGACATTGCGGGGATTTAGGGACTGGGGAGAAACAGGGGGACACCTTTCTTGTAAGGCTTAAATTTATGTATGAGCGTATGAAATACAGCAAGGGGCTGGCTAAGTAGTCCGGCCAGACTTTCAGATGCTTTTCCTCACTGCTGATACGCCCGACGAGCACCGCCCGTAGCGTCATCCTTGACTGATGCTTTCCAGAAACTACTGCAGGCCTCGCCCACTTGGCAGAGCACCTACGTATCTAGTTCAATCAGTGCAGCTGGTGAGTTTGATGCAATGCATAAGTGTACCGACAAGTGGGTATGCTGGAAAGGGGTACCCGTAGTTTCGGGGTTCTAGTTTCGGATCGGCTGGGTGGCAGTTTCGGGGCTGAGTTTCGGGACGATGGGGTCAGTTTCGGATCGGGCCCGGCTCAGTTTCGGATCAGGCCTCGGTCAGTTTCGGATCGGGCCGAGGTCGGTTTCAGGTCCAGAGCAGGCCCGGTCCTAGCCCCGATGCCGAAGCCGTCGTTGTTTGTTGCGTGCAGTAGGCCGCTTCAAAGAACTTTGTTAGACGACAAACCGTATGGTAGAATCTTAGAACGACCCAAACCCAACCAAAAAAACGTAACACAACCCGAACCCTGAAGCCCCAAAGCCTAAACCCTAAAGCCCGGGAAAGCAACACCTGATTGCACTACCCCTGCATTCTTTATAAGGCCTAAGGTTCATGCAGGGTTTAGGGTCCTGACCCTTGTATGCACCGCTTCTGGTCCTAGCGATGAGAACCTGCTCGGATTTGTTCTTGTCCATGTGGGGCTTCTTGACTAATTTAGGGCTACGAATGGGCACGTTCGTGAATCAACGATTCATCTATATCAGCGGCCCTTCTCGTGTTTTGTACATGCTGTTGGCCTCTCTGCTTAGACATTTAAGGGGTTTCCTGGGAGAAATAATAATTTGCGTCTTTTTGTGTTTTGGTTCTCTGCAAATGCTTTTTGTGGTTATCAGTTTTTGTTGTTGGTTATCAGCCTGTTTTGTGTTTTACTTGCTTTGCTGGGGCCTGCCACGCTTTCGGGCTGCTCACTCGAATATCCGCGTCTTTTGTTCTTGGTTATCTGCATATTAAATTCTCTAGGTCTGGGGTTTAACCGAAAAAGCCAATAGAAACCAGTGATACTAAATAGCAAACCCACATACAGTAGTACACCAACCGAAAAACAGCTGAAACTAATCGATAATTAATGGAAATGCAACAAAACAACCAATACAACACCCGTAAAACCAAAGTGCGGATACGGTTCACCACTTACCGTAAACACGCCCTGCCCATTGGGCGATCCCGGTTCACCATAAACCTAAGTTAAACATGCCCCCCACCTGGCCCTGAAACTCTCATTGGGCGATGCCGGTCCATCATATTTCTTCAACACGCGGCGATTCCGGTTCATCAAGTCTCGTAAGCACGCCCACTCATTGGGCGATTCCAGTCCTTCATCTTAAACACGTCCCTCCATTGGGCGGTTCCGGTGCATCATACATCCTAAACACACCCTCGTTTGGCGATTCCGGTTGCCGATCCCCCCATTAGGCGCTTCCGGTTCATCATATATGGTTGAAACACGCCCCGCATTGCGCGATTTCGGTTTATCATATGTTGGAAACACGCCCCTCATTGGGCGATGCCGGTGCACTATATATCTTAAGCACGCCCCCCTCATTCGGCGATTCCGATTCACCATATATCTTAAACACACCCCACCCATTGAGCGACGCCGTCTCATCATCAGCATCATCATCATCATCATCATCATCATCATCATCATCATCATCATCATCATCATCATATATATATATATATGTGTGTGTATGTATATATATATATATACATATATATACATATATATATATATATACACATGTATATGTATATATACATATGTATCTTAAACAACCACCATTAGGCGAATCGAACCGAAATCGCCAAGTGACGGGACGTGTTTAAAGCAAACGACGAACCGGAATCGCCAAATGAAGGGGCGTGTTTAAAAGTGTGATGAACCGGAATCGCCAAAAGAGGGGACGTGTTGAGGATAATGGTGAGCCGGTATCGCTCAGTTTAAGATATATGCTGAACCGGAATTGCCCAGTGAGGGTCGTGTTTCAAACGCATGATGAACTGGAATCGCCAAATGAGCGGGCGTGTTTAAGACATGTCATGAACCGGAATCACCCAATGAGAGGCGTGTTTCAACATATTTGATGAACCGGAATCGCCTAATGCGGGGAATCGGCAAATGAGGGGGCGTGTTTAAGAAAGATGATGAACCGGAATCGCCAAACTCAGGTGCGTGTTTAGGATGTATGATGCAGCGGAACCGCCCAATGGAGGGGCGTGTTTCAAATGAAAGACAGGAATCGCCCAATGGAGAGGGTGTTTAAGATACATAATGAACCGGATTCGCTCAATGAGGGGGCGTGTTTAAGAGACTTGATGAACCGGAATCGCCCAAATGAGGGGGCGTGTTGAAGAAATATGATTAACCGGCATTGCCCAGTGAGGGTGAATCGCCCAGGTGGGGGGGGGGTGGGGGGGGTGGGGGCGTGTTTAACTTAGATTTATGGTGAACCGGAATCGCCCAATGGGCAGGGCGTGTTGACCGTCTGTGAAACGGAACCGCCCATTGGTTTTATGGGTGTTGTATTGGTGGAACGACGGCTTCGGCATCGGGCTAGGACCGCGCCTGCTCTGGACCTGAAACTGACCTCGGCCCGATCCGAAACTGACCGAGGCCTGATCCGAAACTGAGCCGGGCCCGATCCGAAACTGACCTGGCCCTCGTCCCGAAACTCAGCCCCGAAACTCAACACCGAAACTGACCCCGAAAACCCTGAAACTCGCAACTTCCGGTATGCTGGTATGTATGCATGGGCAGGTCGCGATGCTCGCCTCCAGAAGCGAACAAAACATCACAGACCCGGGTTTTCTCCTGGTTGGAGTCACGGGATCAGTTCTCTGCACTGCTGCAAAGCCTATGCTACTGTTCATGACCTGTCGCTCTTCAGCTTCATCGCTTGCGCTCGCTGCACAACGTACCCGACGCACCCTAGCCAGCCGAGACCCATTCCTGTCTTGACGCACTGTTCAGCTCGAATGCTCGAGTAGTAGGCTTAGGCAACCCTTGGTGGCACTATGGATTGTTGTGAATTCAGAACGTTAGCATTCAGACTGATTTGTAGATCATGAACCTGGTTTATGATGTCACAAGCACTGGCAACGCAGTGATCAATGCTATCAGCAGTTCTGGTCATAAGCAATACCGGCACTCTTAGCAACTTTCTTCCGTGTACTGCTGCTTAACCCTCAAGCTAATGCCCACGATGCTTAGTTATCAACAATGAAGACAACGCCGGTCACAGTCTGTTAAGGGCTTCAGGCTTCCCAAACCTCGAGCCACTGGAGGGAAAGGAAATGAGACCCAAAAGACTCCCTGCAATATCCTCTCGAACCCAATGCACAAAGAGCTAGCAATGTAAGAATGACAGACATCATCATCACGAGTATGCATCAAAGAATGCTCCACGAGAGCCTCAGGCTGAGCCCCTAAATCTGTCCTCAACCCTGTAGCCGCCCACGTAGAAGTGCACCATGAACTGATACCGAAGCACTCTCCCTGGACCGCTCAAGACTCCGTGGTTTCGACCTGCCGAAACTCGGAACAAAAAGAACTTAACGCCGAAAATCTCAAAAAGCCCTCATGCCCACGCCCTCACCCCGGATTTCGCCAAAATCCTAAACCCTACATTACCCTCAAGAGCCCCTAAAGGACCCCACAAAGGTAACCTTAGTGGAACCCTAGTAGAACCCTAATTCTGTTTGAACTACGAATGCCCTCTCTAGAAAGAAAACGAAACCCCATGAACTTCTGCAAACCTTCATTATTCTCCACTATGCAAGCTTTGAGCCCCCTATAAAGGAACCCATGATCTTCGTCTGCGGCTGCAGAGAGCAGAAGGAAGATTGCACGCAGCTCAGGAACAGGCCGCCCCGGTAGGTTTCAGCCAAGGCTTATGGTTCAGGGTTTTGGTGGGCTTAAGGCTTTGGGTTTGCCGTGGAATAGAGCGTAGGCGGCTGTATCTTGCGACAAGGTTGGGTCGAGTGCATCGTACTGCGGCGATGTGCTGTGAAAGGGCTTTGTCAGGCCTGGGCTTTGCGATGTTGAGGGTTGAGGGCTTCGCGGTTTTAAAGTTTAGTGGTTCAGGGGTGGGGTTTCACGAGCGAGCAACGGGTTTGGCAAGGTCTCCTTGACTAGGTCGTACCATGTCTGTTACGGGCGTGTTGGATTTCAACAATCCTAAACCCTAAACTCGTGGCCCTGCTGGCAAAAGACTGACAATGAACCCCAAACGACATGTAGGGTGTAGAGGTCTCGCGTGTAGAGGTCTCGAGCTTCAGGCTGTAGGATTTCAGGGTACACGGCTCAGGGGGCTCAAGGTCCGATTAGGGCTTAGCGGTTCGGGAGATTGTTGTTAGGGGACTGTAATATATAGGGCTTTAGTCTTCAGGGTCGGGCCAAAGAATAGTTGCTGTCCTGACGGGGCCCACTTCTGTCCTCTGCCTCCTGTGCATGTGCGCTTCTTTCGGGGCTAGGCCCCTTAGCATTCATAGGAGGGCGGGACCTGGCGTCCTGGATCTTGGGTCCGGACACCCCCAGCGCGACTCGGGCCCAGGGGATTTCTTGCTAGAAGCTCAACATCGTTTCACAGATGCTCCAACTCCTCCCTTTCCCCACTCCCTGTCTCTCGCTTTGTTGCTTTTTTGTTATCTCTCTCTCTCTCTCTATCTCTCTCTTTCTCTCTCTCTCTCTCTCTTCCTCTCCCTCTCTCTCTCTCTCGTTATCTTTCTCTTTCTCTTTATCTTTCTCTTTCTCTTTACCTTTCTCTTTTTATTTCTCTTTCTCTTTCTCTTTCTCTTTCTCTTTTTCTTTATCTTTCTCTCTCTCTCTCTCTTTCTGTTTCTCTTTCTCTTTCTCTTTATCTTTCTCTTTCTCTTTCTCTTTCTCTTTCTCTTTCTCTTTCTCTTTCTCTTTCTCTCTCTCTCTCTCTCTCTCTGTCTCTCTCCTCCTCGTTTGCCAAACATCAAGTGTTCTACGG
>CAJNDV010032730.1:23230-35930 GCA_905221635.1 Symbiodinium sp. CCMP2456
TATCTGGGGCCCCCCCGAATTGAAATAATTGAAATAATTGAAATCCTGGGTTTCCGATTTCAATTATTTCAATTATTTCAATTATTCACATTCTCATTAAGTGTATAAGGAGGCAACACGGCGTCAAATAGACCCTAGAGGCGCCTCTCTCATATATATATATATATACACATGTATATATATATAAATATATGTATGTAGGTATGTATGTGTTTATTTGCTTGTTTAAAATGTAAAGACTTGTATCTGTCCATCTATCTGCAAGTATCTATCTAGCCATAAATCCTGAACCTCCGCCGGGGTAAAAAGGCAGTGTTCCCAAGGTTTGGGGCCCCTTGGAGAATCTCGAGCCGTACCTGCTCGGACCGGTCGACGGTCTTAAAGAAGCCTCTTCCAAATGCGGTCTAGGCTTTAGGATTTAGCATAGGAGCTGGTTGTAGGCTCAGCACCGGAAGCCCTGTGATAGCATGCAAAAGACCGCAGCCTGGCCTGAAAGTCCAATCTTATCGTAAACCCCATACACCCGAAGCCTTAGTTCCTCAATTTGACATCCTTATAAAGCCTAAAACCTTATAAATCCTAAACCCTTGTAAGCCCTCTAGATTATCCTGCACTGTGCCCGCTGTCCTCCGTCTGCGGGGGCCAGAGCATGAGATCGAAAGTCTCACAGCGTCTGCTGCAAATCCAGGACTTTCCGATCACCTGGGTTTAGGGTGTAAGGCTCCTTTCTTGGGGATTAAGGTTCGAGTTTATGACTTAGGATGTAGTGTCCGGAGGCTTACCTAGGTTCTTGCATCTGGCCCTAAAGGTTACGATTTTCGGGCATTCTGTTTAGGTTGATCCCCAGGCAACACCTGATGAGACCTCCTCTCCAGTCTCAGAGGGTCAGCAACGAAATACTGGTTCCTTGGAGATGCCTGCAGAAAGGGAGTTCCAGAGCCTGAAAACAACAATGTCCCAAAAAAGAGTCCAGCGTTGTCTTGAAGCTTACACCCTCGAACCCCAAAAGACTGAAACCTGAAGACTCCATGATTCGACCCAAAGAGCTAGAGGCTGCCAGGGTGGGGGGGTGAGGAGGAATGTTAAACTATGATTAGAAGGCTTATGGTGTTCAAGCCTAGGATGGCCCAGGGTTTGAAAAGTTGAGAGGAGGACGCTGTGGCAACCGATGGGTTCCCACAGGGTCCTCCTCTCTTAAGGTTAACGGCTAATCGGCCAGTCTTGGTTCCAAAATCAATGTCCTCGGCAACCTCCGGAAGCTCAGAAGTGGATGGAACTTTGAGGCCGAGAGATGGAGGGATCCTGAAAATCCCAATCCTCAGACGCCAAGTACCGGGCCCTTTGAGAATTCCAACATTGGCTCCATAGCTAGCATGCACATATGGACCAACACACTGCGCACAAGCTTACCTGAGCTGGGAAGCCTTGGCTGACTTTGGTTGGGCTTTGCGTGTCGGGTTTAGGTTGTTCAAGCATTGACCTAGAGAAACAGACATCACAGCAGGGCATGTCCACCTGCTGAAAAAGTCGACGACAGATCGGGAACAACGCTTTAGCAAGTTGGGCTCTGAACTGAACGGTATGTGGGACGACTGGCTCACGATCACACGACTGTGCGCAACACAGCGACTAACAACACGTTTCACGGCTTCGCGCTGTTCCAGGGCTGCGGGCAACACCTCTGGCTGAAGTAGGCTGGAGCTGGCTAGTTCATATCGGGTCCAAACTGAGTCTTAGGCTGAGGATTCCCTTCAACGGTAGATACTTGCAAGTGCTGGAAAGCTGCAAAGTGCGTGTGAACTGCAAGCTTCTAAGAGCTTCCCGGTGCACATGACCCCATGACCCGCAGCCGCGAACCGTGAAGCAACAAAGAGAGCCTAACTCAACTCAAGCTCGGCTCGATAAGGCCGGCTATGGAGCCGAAAGGAGCGGAAAAGGCCCAGGCAGCTGTACAAATATTTAGGTCACTAGGTTTCACATGGTCGCGAAGCTCTGGTCGATCTGTGGCAAGGCTATCGATGATGCAGCAGCTAGGCCGAAGAGGCTGCTTGTGATGCTTGGAGTTCAGGGAGCTATGTTTGTGCGATGCTTTGGTCACTCTCATCGAAGTCTCCACATTAGCACAGGTTTATTCTTGCATCGGCTGAAGGAATGCAGGGACCGAAACTGTGAAAATAAATGCGAATAAGAGAAATTATAACCAACATAAACACAGCAATAAAACACGTATTTATGCTGATCATACTAGTTATTAAGACTTACAATCAGAACAATAGCAATAAGTATAATAACTATAATAACTGTAACAACAACAACAACAACAACAACAACAACAACAATCCTCGAAATAATTACGAATAAAACAACAACAGCAATGACCATATTAACGATAAGAATAATAGCACTAACAATAACAAAAAACAACAGTAATAAACACATCGAAATAAAACATGAACAGGACTACAAACACATACACATATATGTATTGTGGATGTATGTGCGCATATTATTATTATCATTATAGTTACAATCATTCTTATATAACCAGCGGATATATATCTCTCTCCATGTGTATGTATATATATATATACACACACACATTCACGCATACATAACGTTCTCTAGCGTAACATTATTGAACCATGCGCTGTAGCCCAACCTGAACCTACCACCCTAAAGCCGTTTCGAGCTATCCTGAACGCCCTTTCAAAGGGACTCTTCAGTTCGCCAACCGTTTTCGTATCTTGAGCTCTGGCGAAACCGCTCACGACCTTCTACCGCCGATTGAGAACGTAGGAATCTTGAGCAGCATGGAAGAATGCATGATCAAATGCAGGTTAGCGTTCCCCATTTTCTCAACCCCCCCCCCCCCACTTAGAGGGAGCCCAAGTCCAAAACAGAAAGCTCATAAAGAATCCTAAACCGCCATCGACCCCGAGAGAAGAACCCTCCAGGGGACCTCAACCCAGGACTGGATTCGGCTGGGGCCACAGCCGATAGTCTCGACAGCTGTCTCGCTGGCCTCCGTGTCAGCTGCAAGGCTAATTAACTCCTGGAGCCCCAGAAACCTCAAAGGGTGTAAGCCGCATGAGACTTGAACCAAGTCCTCGTGGGACCCAAAGACCGTCAAAACCTTAAAGCAACCTTTCAATCAGATCCTCTGAAAGGTAGGATCTAGATGGAGAGGCCATGCTGGGCTTCGGGGGCTTTGGAGCTTAGCTTCCGATTGAAGCATTTGCACCCATAGGCCACAAGCTTGAAAGAGTTGTAGAGTCTATTCTGGGAGCGGTTCGACGATGTTAAGTGTTGTGGCCCGGGCTGCACATCCCGGGATGTACGACCTTGCTGAACACCATGTTTTTAACAATCCTAATATTGTGTACTCTGTTTCAAGCCCTGAACACTCCCGTCCAAAGCACCACAAAGTTCCGAATATATTGCCGTCACGTGATCGAGAGCCCCTCGCTGAATTCCAAGCTAAAGCCAAAGAAGCCTGTGAAAGCTCAAAAATACCGGAAGTCCTACAGCCCCCGCAGCGCTGTAAAGCTCCAAACCTTGAAAACCTACGCAGCTGCGGTCCCTACCCCGGAACCCTAGCCCCAAAGCTCTAACCCCTAAAACCCTACACCCTCAAGCCCCGCAGTCCTCAGCCTTAAAGCCCTCAGTTTCGGAAGTCCCAGAAATGAACCCTTTTACAGGTGTATGAAAGCGCAAGTCCGAAAACGCCAGATAAACGCCCTGTTACAAAACATAAAAACCTGTTGCACCCCCTAAGAACGCCAGTTCTGAGCAAAGTGCGGGCGACGAAACGGGAGAGGCCATCGGCACAGCCGGCACATCCCCCTGTGGCAAAACGACTGCGCCGAGTGTGTTGTGAAGTTTTTTGGGATGGATTTAAAGGAGGATTCTTACAATCCAGGGTTTAGGTTTTCGGGAACAGGGTAGAGGTTATGGTTTAGGACCAAAGATCTCGGGTTTATGGAAGTGTCGGGTCTCCATGCCTGTCTGAACACTTGGGGCTTGTTCCAAATCTAACCGATTTGTTGAATTTAGAAGAACCTCCTTGTGCAATGCAGTGATAGGGGAGGTCTTCTGAAGGTCCTTCTGTAAGAAGATCGTATCCAAAGGGCAGCCTGCCTCAGCCTACTGGAACTTAGTTTTCGGCAGGAAGTAGGCCTTCTAAAGACCAGTTCTCAGGCCAAGGTACTTATGGCGACTAGCATTTTCAAAACTTGAGACTCCTAAACCCTCCTCCAAAGCCTGATCCCTAAACCCCAAACCCCGAAACCCTCCCGTAAACCCTTGACACCCTATATCCTGGTTCCCAGCACCTGACAGAACCCCGCTTTAACCCATCAGCTCTTGGAGCCTAAACCCTCATGCATTTCCGCAACCAGAACTATTATATTACATTATCCTGTTATACTCTGAGTATGCTAACGTACTAAGTATTACTATCATTAATGTTATATCATTGTTAACACTCTTATATAACATTCATCATCACGACATTAGTTTCGTTATTGCCTAGCAACTCGATTCCTGCACCAAGTTCGGGGTGGCCAGGCTTGGTGCCTGCGGCTCCTGCACAAGGAGCCGAGCCCATGAAACTTTGAAAGATACAAGCGCATCAGGATTGTAGTGTTTTACAAAACGGTAGTGTCTTGGGAAACACGACAAGCCCAGTTCCTGCAGTTTTATGGAGATGATGATCGTAGGGTTTAGTCTCAAACGGTGTAGGTAAGGCTGTTTGGAGTGTTGGACCTACATATGTAATGTTGTGTACGTGTGTTTTTGTGTGCGTATATGTATATATATATATATATATAAGTAGGGAGAGACAGAGAGAGAGAGAGAGAGAGAGAGAGGAAAGAGAGAGCGAGAGAGACGGACTCGCGTACTGGGTTGTGGACCCAAGAAGGTTTTTGTAGGGATTGAGGAACAGCAACCCGCTGTAGAGGCAGCTGGGCTGCTGCGAACTGTCAAAATGCAATCCTCTCCAGGCGGACATTTCGAATTGAATTAGAGTCGATGACCATCTTCTTCACGAAACAGCATCACAGAGAATATGCGTATACTGGCACCGGCATTTGGCAATATGCTCTACGGACTTGCACAAGAGCTGCCTGCGAAGGGCTCGGCGTCGCCGTGCTTGGGGCTGGCACCTCCTGGATTTGGAGTTGATCCGCTTAACTAGAGTGCTCGAGCCGGAGGTCCATGATCTTACTATATAGGCGAATTTGGTGTCTGTATTCGCGATCTTCTAGACTCCTATGTATCTAAGCCCCGAGGCTCAAACCTGAGCAGCACCCTCCAGAAAACCCAAAGGTCATGAATCAAGTTGCGACTCTGCGCTGGTCTGTATTTCCTCCACCACCTTGCTTGCCCAAACTCAACGATATTCACATCTAAACTGTTGGAATACCTCTGGACTGCAAGAACCGAAACAAAGCTTGTGAAGATATGGTGTTGCGGAGCTAAGCCAATGAACATCGCCTCCCTTGTCAGGCTCCGGTGTGCTACCCGAGCATGTCTGTGAATGCAACCGCAGGGCACTATGAGTTCCGCTCGGACGTATAATATAGGGGCCTGACGCTTGGAATAGTGGTTTTGAAATAGATATACTATTCTATGGTACCACTACTACTTGTTCATGCATCAATATCGAAAAACAAAATACCGCGTGCTGCTTCCAGAATTCATTTCAGGGTACGGACCTGAAGGTCCAAAACCACAAAACAAACCCTTAAGCCGTCTAGCTCGCAATTTGGGCTGTCTGGTCTTATCTTAGAGTGCAGGGATCAGGTCCCATGAAGGAGCAAGCAACAGTCCGAATTGAACATCTAACCCCAAAGCAACGGAACCCCAGAACCTTCCAAAATGCCTGCCAGAAGGTAGTCATAGGAAATCGACACTTAACGACAGAATTTGCTACCTGCCGGGGAAACGGAGGGACTATCGGAGCCATTGCAGGGGAATATATACGGGGCCATACTCCACCCCATGGGCCCAGGTGCCTACCCAGTATGTTACTGCTTTATGGATATCAAGGACAAGTATAGGCACCTGGGGAAAGAAACCTGAACTACGAACTCCACAGGGCAACTAAAGCCCAATCTTGGGCCTTTGGGTGCTTCTCTGCCTCGCCGCTGAAAGCTCGTGGTATGGCCTCCGCAAGGAGCGATCGAGGATTTACAGGGGTTTGGTTTAGTTTCTTTAAAACAAAAGTGGGTTTGAATAACAAGGTCTGATACATGGATGTATATAATATATGCACATACAGGTACGCAGGCATAATGATGCGACTGACTAAAATTCCTTCATCCCGACATGACCTTTGCCAACACCATCAGTTTTGCACAACTTTGCAGGTTGAACGTCCCAAACGATAAAGTGCTCCTTACTCTATATATCGTTGTTCATACCCCATCCAAAAACCTTCTTATTATTACTACTACCATTATTATGACTATACTATTATTGGTATCTTACTACTGCTGTTTTTACTCCAGCGTTTGCTGCTGAGTTGCTTGAAACTTTGGCTGTTCACGCTGAGATTTTCGTTGTTCATGCAGCTGCCTCTCTCGGAATGCCTACTGCCCCAGCCGCAGGCCACGCTTCTCTTGAACTCTCGGGCCTTTGCTGTTTAGGGCTCTCTTGAATTCTCGACGAGGGATTTTGGGGAGCTTGATATTTTTTGAACAACTATAGATAATACCCCAGGCCCTAAATTAGATCCTCTTGGACCTCCTCGACTCGGGAAGGTTGGGTTGAGGGTTAGGCTGGGTTAGAGTTTGAGGTGGTACCGCTAGTTTAGGGTTGTGGGTGTGGACAATCCTTGAGAGGCTTCTGCCTGAACCCTAACCCCTAGCTGACCCAAATCCTACGTATTTCTTTCTCAGCTTTGGGGCTTCAAGCGCAAAGGCAAGTGAAGAGCAGCCTTCATTACTGGCTCCTTTCACATTGTTACGCAAAACCCCTTCAAATCCCTGCCGACATGCGAGCAAGTCTTCAAGACGCGGTGGGCATGAACTGAGTCCGAACCGTCCGCCACAGGCCCAAGCCTCTGCATCGTGCGTTATGAGCCGGAGATACGCCTTCGGCATGCGGAAAATCTTTTGGAGGTTTGCTGTTGTGGTTTCGGGTTGAGGGTTAGGCTCGAACCCGTAACTCGTAGCGTGATAATGACTCTGGCACAAGCTAGGGCCAAGCCGTAGACCATTCGGCAACCTTTGTCTTGGGTACGTGCGAAAGTTTTCGGATTGAGCGACAAGGACCGGTTTCTGAAGTCTGGGAGTTGTCACGTCTGTCGGCGGACCTATCAGACAGTCAATACCCAAGGCAGAATGCTCAGGTGGCTGGAGTTTGGGCTACAGCCTTTGGCAGCACTTGCCAGGATAGCGAGCATGAGTCAGATGATACTTGCTTGCGGAATCCATGGTTTCCGCCTCGTGGCTGGTACCCAGCAACTCGACGTGCTTCTGCAGTGTGCGCGTCGTGGCCCCTTTCGCCTGTGCAGCGCAAGGAGACAAAAGACAATGCTCGCAAAATGATACTACACTCCCGAAAAGCACAGGAAGAACAATCAATGTACAGGTTGCTTTGTTTTGTGGAGAACTCAGAATACCTGTAGCACTAAACCCTAAACATCATAGTAGGTCACATCTACAACCCCATACATAACTCTAGCGGGTAGCACAAGCCCGACAGTGAACACCACTTGGCACATGGATTAAGCAGAACTAGGGTGCGGATTCCTCGGACTTTGCTTTTGCGGCATGAGGACGCTGATTGTTTTTCTACCGTATAAACAGTTGAATATTGGACGCACAGGTAAGCCTGGATCAAGCCGTACTTCATGCAGGAGGCTGGCTGCACATTGCAAGCCCCATTCAATATTTCAATCCCATCAAACCTATATGCCGGGACAGGGCTTTCGGGTTACCCTGGTCTTTAAACCCTCTTGAATACGTCATGAAACCCGTTTTTCACCGCCTACGAAGCTCTGATAAGACCTTAGAGACACCCCCTCTGCAAGCTTTACCACACCCGTGGATTAAACAACACCCTTCATATCCTAATCCGCTCATAGTGCGACCTGCTGGAAGCTGATGCCCAGGGAGATCATGTAAGCCATGTACCGCTGCAGGAAGGGCGTCATGACCACCTGTGCAAGGGAGGTCTACACGGTTAACAGGATTTAGGGTATTGGGGTCTTAGTTTTAGGGGGTAGGGTGTAGGATCCCTGGTCTTCACTGTCCGCTTGCTGTCTAATTCTGCTGATGGGTGTTGAAAAACTGAAGATGTGTGTTGTTCGGCTTGTGCCGTTTCGGATTCGGGCTCCTGAATTCCGGCTTTGTTTCAGGGCTTGGGATACGGGAATAGAGGTACATATATTTGTGTGTATGTGTACAATGTGTACATACATATACATATACATATATACATAAAAATATACATATATACATATATATATATATGTATGTAATGTAAGGCTTGCGGTGGCTGAAACCACGACTTTCGATGTGGGCTATATGATGAACCAAAGTGCACAAACCAATCCCTCGACTCCCCAAGGCGTAATCCCTAAACTCCTTGACTTAGTTCATCGCTTCCGGTGTAAAGACTGTTGAGAAAAAAGAAGTAATGCCAAGTTCCGAAAAATGAGCAGCACATGGATAGTTTTCGGTAACTCCGGCTCTGTTCCCATTAAGGTTTAGGAGTACAAGACTTCCGAAACTGGACAGTCTCGAGTTCCGAGATTGGTCAGTTTTGGGGGCCCTGTAGGTCCTAGGTTACAGGGATGGGAGAGGGAGTGGGGGGGGGGGGTCAATCCTGCGGCTCGGGGGAACTGGTGCCCACCGCTCCAGAGCTCAAAGTTTAGGTCTTTTAGGGTTCAGGGCTCTCTACAGGGCTGAGGGATGAGGGCTCCCTTCAGGGTTCACGGTTCAGGGTCTGTGGCTCTCTTTGCAGGGTTCAGGGTGTAGGAGTGTAGGGTGCTTGAGGGTTCGGGGTAGGGGTTCAATGTAGAAGGCTTCATGGCTGGCTTAACAAAATGGCTGCTTCTTGTTGCCATATTGCTTTCAACATAGGCCGAAGTTGCCATAACACAATGGCGGGCCTTGTTCCGGCCGTCATGTAAGCGTAAGCCCGTTTATCCTGTTCATTACTGTATGTGTGTGTGTGTGTGTGTGCGTGCGAACACAGCCGAGCATGAAAGATGCCCATGAGGCTACATGCTTCCGAACGAAGTGGTCGATTTAGGCGAAAGCTAAAACACATGTGGCTGTTCGTTTAAGCCTTGTTCATGCTTGTAAAAGACCACAAAAGCTGAGGTTCTTGAAATGGTATGGCGGCTTGGTCCTAAGAGAGTATGGGTACGTCGGCATTTACAAGAGACTGCGATGAAATGTTTCGTGTTTGTTCAACTCACTGCTGCCGATGATCCCTTAGCCCAGCTCTCCCCAAACCTAAACCCCCCTAAACCCTAAACCCTAAAACCTCCATGTCAACTCCTTAGCTCAGGAGCGGGCCTCCTGGATTTCTCGCTTCGCCGAGGCCGCATCGACGGACCTCGGAAGGAAAATGCAAGGAACCCAGAGAGCCCAAACTGCAGGGTTTTGTTGAAAGATACCCGCCTTGCTCATCTCCGTCGTCAGCTATCTCCATGACTTACGTACATGCGTCAATCACTCGATGCGCGACTTTTTCTTGAGCCAATTTCCCCACACGGTACACTTCTCGATTTCGTGCGCTCTGCACTTCGATAGTGCGTGTCATCCATGCGAGGAATCGCATGCTAATCTTCTCAGTCGAATGGTTCCTGCCTCTTAAACACATAAGACATCATGGAACACTCCTCCTCAGGAGGCATTCGCTGACAAACGAATTCCCAATGCCGCTCTAGCTAACTCTAGGGCTTGCCTTCCTAACACTTTGGTGAGCGCGTCTGCCAGAATCAGCTTTCCGGACCTGTACTTGAGAACTATCTCATTCTCGGTGAGCTGGTCTCTCAAAGCAGCTGCTCGGACACAAAAATGGCGATTTCGCCATGTCGTCACGGTGTGCATAATGTTTGCGATACACCCCGTGTTGTCAGAGAGGAGCTCTACTGTCAAAGTCCCCTCAAACAGACACTTTATCAGATTCAGGATGGCTACAGCATGTGTACATCCTAGACCAGCCGCCTGTATCTCAGCCTCAACAGCCGACTGCGCTGCTAGGCTTTGTCTGACGCTAGTCCACTGTACAAGGTATACCCATTTAGCATGGCCACCACCCCACTTCTGCTCTTGTCCCCACCCGGCGCGAAGCTTGCATCAGCACTGACGCTAAGCTCGAGGCTTTGCGACTCTTGGTCTGTCCTCGTGTCAAACACTACCTTGTGTTCAAGGGTCGCTGCCAAATAGCGCCAGACTTGATGACTCCACTCAACTTTTTCGTGGATGTGTGACTAACATCGAACCCAAAACCCCAACCACTGCCGCTATGTCCGGCCTCGTGCGTTGGGATGCCCACATCAAGCTACCGATTTCCTGTTGCCCCTTGCGAAGCAAGCATCGATACTCATCACAATCTCTGTTCTCAAACTCCGGTTCCATTCCCTCTTGGATGTTTGGCAGTGACTGACTTCCACGCAAGTCTCCGAACCCTCGCTCCTTCAAGCAACTCTTGATGTACGGTATCTGATGGCATTCCAGGTTACCCTTGCAGCTGAAACCAATCCGCATACCCAAGAATCCCAACTCATTTTGAGCATTATGGGATCTTTCCACCTTATCTTTTACAGACTTGTCGGCGGGGTTCACCAAGATTCCTTGATCCTTGACCTTCCAGATTTCTGAAATCTTGATCCGGATTGCGACAAGATTGCGTAGCGCATAAGGATATCGTCGACATAGAACAGCAGGTATCCTGCAATGCCTCCCTGAGTATAAACCAGCATCCATACATGTTCCTGAGCATCTGCTGGACGAAACACCGCCGTGTTACCATCAGGGAGTTCTACCTCAACCCCACGAATGGTGTCGTTTCTGGTCTTCGTCCAACATCTCGGTGATACCCGCAGTCCGTACAGCGCTCGTCTGAGCACCCGCAGTTCGGTTGGTTTGGCATACCGTAACCTCTTCAAGATACCAGGTGGAGCTATGATGATTGTGCTTTCAGTCTCGGGCAGTTCTGCATAAAGAAATGCAGCATTGACATCGAGAACCGACAGGCTGAAGCCAAGGATCATCGTGAGCGCCAGTACACATCGTGTAAAGAATGCATCTGGCACTTCTGCACGATTGCTCAAGTCCTTTTGAGCTCCAGGTTGCATGTTGCCACAGACTACAACCCGTGCCTTATACTTAAAAGGGTTCTGAGGATCGGGGCTGTCAGGATTGGGTTTCTTGACTAGGACCAATTTCGCAGGGAGAGGTCTTGCCAGTTTAGGATTCTGGACCTTGCGGGAGTCATACTCCTCCTGCGTGATCCTTTCAAACACTTCCATGCTCTCCAGATTGGACAGCTCTCCCTGGATGCCCTCCATCCATCGGGATCGTTCAGGCTCAACTGCCTGTTCAACCTCCCTTGGGTCTACCGGTACATTCACCAACTCATCCGTCTCCAGATTATCCGCAACAGCTTCCATCCGATGCATCTCTGTTTCCGCGGCTGGTTCCGGCAACCAGTACCGATGAGCAACAGTTCAGTGATTTGACCGGTTTTTGCTGCAGCAACTGTCGCAGCACCTTCCGGTACCTCGTCACCCGCAGAGGGATTGAGAACTCCGAACAGTGTGACACCTCTCCATTTACGCTTGTCAGGCAACAACGCACGACCTGGCTTCCCGTCCGTCCAACCATCAATGACTACCGACTTTCTGCCACCCTCTGACAACATGATCGTGACACGATCTGCTGATAGATTCGAACTTGGTTGTTTGCAGACTTCGTCTTCAACTGGCTCAAACATGTTTACACGGGGAGTGAGATGTCTCCGAATCAGTACATGTCCAACTTTCACCCATGCATCAGGCGATGGTCTCGCTTCACTCACAAGGTTTGCATGATGAGCAGCCACTTGAAGCCACGAGCACTCCACTCCGGGATGAGTGCTGTCATCATCCACTTCATCTGGAGTTTCATAAGAGTGCATGTACAATGAGTAATGTTGCTGCGCAGTGAACCCGCGAATGCCACGACGCACATACTCATCAACGTCATGCGGACCCTGCGTGGGACGTCTCTCTTCGAACGAAAGCATAGTGCTGGTGTGCGGAGCTGTCCACACTACATCTCCAACACTGGAGACCCGCACAACTTTCTCGGGCTGCGTGGGATGATTGTGCATGCGCCAACGTTTCAAGCCCGCGTATTTCCACTTTCTTGGACCCGATACTCTTACCAGACTTGAAACTTGCCCGTCACGCACAGCCACAACTGCTCCCTCTGGTATTGATTCATCGACACCTATGAAAACCCCATACCTAATTTTAGCCATAAAATCACCGCCTTCTCGGACTGCTTGCTCCTTACTTGGTACGATCACACAGTCCCCGGGCGCAGGCAACTTCGAAGGAACACCAGGAGAGGTCAATCGACATCATGGGGCGCACTTAAGGGGCGCACTTATAGAGCGCTTTTGGGCTTTATGTTGTTTGGAACTTACGTCATGTTTGTGTCAAATCAATTTTTTTGATTCACACACGTCTTTT
>CAJNDV010032730.1:46194-86325 GCA_905221635.1 Symbiodinium sp. CCMP2456
CTTAGGACTTCAGGGTCTAGGGCTTTTGGGGGGTTAGGCTTAAGGACTGTAGTAACCGCCCTAGACAGACACACAGACACACACAGCATAGCTCATTTGCTAAATCGGGAAGAGCCAGCCAGCTAATACAGACTTTCGGGGGATCCCACAAAAAGTAGGCCGTGGCAGCTCAAGGTAATGAAAGCAGAGCCGTGGGTCCTCCTGTCTCTGCCGCTGCAGCTCCCGCTCCTGGAAAGCCTTCGGTTCCCGACGGCCAGCCAGCTCCCAGTGGGGCCTGAAAAAATGGAATTCGGGTTGAGGTTTGGGGCTTGAGGGGTTCAGGGTTTTAGGGTGTTCTAACGGGTTCCAATAATTCCAGGTTTTGTTTTTGGGGCCTTCCTGGGGGGGTATGAATACGGGGTTCCACATTTTGCCTGTAAGGCTTTACAGTTTCCGGCTTGACCGTTTAGAGCTTCACAAGGGGTTTATGCTGCATTTTGGGGTCCAATCTCCGGGTTTAGGTTTAGGCCTCCGCATAATCTACTGTACCCCAAGACCCGACGAGGCCGCCGTTTATGGCTCCGCTATGGTGTGCTTCTGAGCTTGGCGAGGTTCAGGTTTACAAGGTCAACAAAATAGACCTGGACACACCTGAACCCAAAACCCAAATAAAGCCCTGCATGTGAGCAAGCATTCATGGCTTAAGAAAGTCCGACTATACACCACAAATCTGGGGCATCTACTCGAGCCCGAAGCTGTAAAGATATCCTTGCTTCCACGTTTACCCGAGGAGCTCAAGGGCAAACGATTCAAACCGCTACTAACCCGAAAGAACCTCACAAGTTCAAGGTTGGGCCTGGAACCCTGAATCACATAAGCCCGGATAAAACCGAAGATCCGAACTGCAATTTCCCTAAACCCTACAAACCCTCAACCTCCTAACCTCTCTTGCAGGCTCCCATCCGCGCCTTGCAGCCCGGCTCGCAGGCATGGGGACCTACTCCAAAGCCAGCGCGGGAAAAGCATGCTAAGCCGCGAAGCTTTGGGGGTTGAGTTTTTTGGGTTTCGGAGCCCGGGTCGGGTCAGGGCGCAGGGTGTCGGGATCCTTCAAGGGTTATGGTGACTTGTTGGTTACCTAGTCTTGCCTAGTTTAGGGGCTAGGGATTCGGCCGGGGCTTGGATAGGGAATTCGGTGATAGAACCGTGTTATTGAGGCAGAGTTCCAGGCTAATGATTGAGGAGCCTTCAAGTTAGGCCCAAACTAATCAAACTCATGTCTTAACTTGTACCGCTGGGGCTTATGTTCTAAGGCCGTAGGGGGTTGTGGCCAGTAAGGCTTGTCATAGGATTTAGAGATGGCCGAGTGCTTGGAGTACTGAGTGAGTCGGTGGGTTTGGAGTACTGAATGAGTCGATGACAATGTTGAGGGGTTCGGCCCCTTTTTGTGCTCATGGAGTTCGCCGCGTAGTTTATCATCTATGCATAATTCATTTGTTGGGGGTCGGGGTGGTTGGGAACTGGGTCAACCCGGGATGACATATTAGGAAGCTGTCCGCTGAGGATGTCGCTAGGCTTCTTTAGGGGATGAAACTGCAGTCGGGGTTGAGGGTGTCCGGCTTCTGGACTCTAGACTAAAGGTCCACACGTTTGGGCTAGGTGAACCTGACATCATTTAATCAAGGTAGAATCCTACTAATTATGTACCCAAAACCCAAAACCCCCAAGCCCTAGCCCTGAACCGTAGAGCTCTGCATTGTTAGGGTGCCTAGTAGCCCGCGCTGGACACTGCCTGCGTCCGGTTGCGGCGGATGAACTCCTGGAGTTCCTTCACGCCATCGCCTCACTGGGAAGGGTTATTGGTCGTTCACCGTAGGATGGTTTAGGGTTATATAAGGATTTGTTGACACCGCTTGTCCTTCCGCGTTTTGAGGTTGGAATGCTAGGGTTTAGGGTTTCGAGTTTAGAGATTTTCGAGATGCCTTCCCTGCCTAGCTGCTGGTCCGCTTTATAAGCCAACTATGCCCATCGCAACTGTGATTGTAAGGTCGAGCCGAATAGACGAGCTGAGAGGAAAGAAACTTGCCAAGACAGGCAAAGTGATTGGCTACAAACCTCGAAATGCCTGTACAAGAATTTTATACTGTACACCCAAATACATATTCTTTTATATCCTTCTTGACACGTACTTCCCATACACTCGCGATGAAGAGTCTGGCAGTACATGCGTAAATTGTGGGAAACGGTCTGTAGTCCTTGTACCGAATTGCGACATTTCTAGCGAATCGAACATGAAGTGTCTAGCAGCGGCAACGGCCTCAAACCTTCACCTCTCAAGTGCTCAATTTATCAATGCTCAGCTCGGCCTTAAACTCAACACCCCAAAGCATTAAATGCCTAACACAATCAGCTCCTGAAGTCCTGAATCAACTCGTAAAATCCTGAATCAACAGCCCTATCCGACACCCTGCAAACCCTGATATAGGGGCCTGACTAATTAGAAGAAGGTTTTGGGGTCTCTTAGATTATGGCCTTTGAGAATGAACCCCCCAAAATAGTATTAGCAAGGATTTAGGCCCCTAGATTAACCCCCGAACCCCAAACCCTAAACACTCTCCTTGCAGCTCGGAGCCGGACTTTCTTCCAGGGCTTGGACGCAGGAGTCGATGTCGTACCTAAGATCCCAGGTCCGAGGCTACGGCTTTTTGGGGCTTAGGATCTATGTAGGAACCACCAAGGTTGCGGGTTTAGGATTTGGGATCTAGTGGCGGTTAGATTGCAGGTGATGAGAAACGGCTTGCCGTCTTAGGGCTAGGGTTTTGGAATCTGATGAGGTTTCGGGTTCAGGTTTAAAACCGATTGAGGTTTAGGAACTTCAGGATGCAAACAGCTTCAGTTTCGGAGTCAGGCTGTTGTGGCCTTTGGGGCTTCAGCCTGGCTTCGAAGGCTTTAGAGTTTTGGGGCTTCGGGCTGTCAGGTGCTTTTGGGGGAGGGTCTGTACTTGTGATTGTTGTTCGTGGTCTACACGTCTGCACTTCGGAAGTCTCGATGGCAAGATCTGAGATAGGATTCACCATGTAGCGGTCAGCTGCAGTCGAATGATCTCACATTGCCCTGTTCTCGAATTTATACTTCGTAACAAAAGCCACGAAGCCTACACTCTCTACAGTGTGGGCGCTGTTCTTTATATCGAAATATGGAAACCCGAATCCTCCCCAAACCACGAGGCCCCAAACAAGCCGCCTGGGCCTCTTTTGGGGATTAAAGAGAAGGTCTGTAATCCGCATTCGAGTTTTATTGTTGGATCTAAAGTCCGGGACGATGCAGGACAACAGGAAGAATCCTCCATGTCTCTGCAAGCACTGGGATTGCGGCTGCACGTTTCGCAACCAGGAAGTGTCGAAGACCTTTCTGGGTTCGAATAAGCCATGGGGTTTGTCATGGTTGATCATGGGCTTTGGCGTGAGGGTTGAGGGTCTGTCAGTAAGGTTTCGGAGGTCAGGATAGAGCGTAGAGTTTTCGGTCTAGGGCGTCGCAGGTTCCAACACCCGAAACCCAAAGCCCTAAACGGCATAAGGAAGGTCAGCACAGAACATAGTGAAGGGTGTTGAGGTTTGCCGGATGCACGGTTGAGAAGAGGGTCAGGGAGGAGTGTCATGCTTCCTAAACCCTGAACACTCACTCAAATTAGAACGAACCTGCACAAGCTAGAAGCCTTAACACCCACGCGGCCCAGTATCAACATCATTAAACCTGCGAAGCACACTGGATATTTACGAAGTCCAGTTTTCTCATGGCTGACATGATGTCAGGGTTTTAGCTTGGCTTCGCCTAAACCCCAAACCGACTCAATCAAAACTGGCATGCTCTTGCGGTGCAAAACGAAGTGTGTCTAACGCTTGACGATGAGCTGGCACAGAACTTAAACCCTTCCCCCATGTTAGGGTCTAGGGTCTAGAAGGCCGTCTTGACCCGAAACTTATTGTGTGAAGTCTCGGTTCGTATTCACCGACGAAGGAGCTCCAGAAGCATCCTCGACCCCTAAACCCGAAATCTTAAACCTAGAAGCCTCGACCCTAAACCCTAACTCGGCACATCTACGACTCCAGGGCCTCGAACCCGATTCCCAATCCTGAGCCCTCCCCTGCATGGTGGTGCATGCCAAACTACGCTTGGGTGAGCCGTATAAAGCTATGAGAGTCCCTACTGTAAACCCTGAACCCTTTTCTTAAGGTGACGCATATTTCGGCGATTTTCTGGAAATCCAGCATAAATCTGAACTACCCTAGTCACGGATCAGGCCCTCAATCCTGAAGCCTTCAAGCCTAAACCCAAAGCCCTAAAGCCTGAAACCCCGAATCTACTATGAACCACAACCTCAGAGAACCAACCCATAGGTGGCACTCTCGGCGGCGGGCGGCGATTTTCATGACGGCATCCTGATCGCCACACCCAAGCAAAAAGGGCTGAACTCGATTGCGACATTCGAACTGTGCCTTGAAGCAGAGCGCCCGCTTCTCTTCCATGTCCTAGCAATGGGTGAGTTTTGGCCCTAAACAGTAAACCTTAGGGTTTCGCTTCGCAGGCTGCGGGCTTACAGGGCTGCTGCCGCATGCATTGAATTGTGGCTCTCGGGCTTAGGGCTGCCATGGTGCGTAACGGATGACCTTTGGTTAGAGCTGTGGCGCAACACCATCAACCCAAGTTGAAACGTCAAGCGATAAACCCTGAACTGTTCCTTCAGGTTTAGCATGCATGGACCGATCTTCCGGTCGACCATGCAGGCGACTCAACAAAGAAACAGCGCACGAAACACCCAACAAACAAGGTCAAGGATTCTTTCCAAAGTAAAGGCCAGAACGCACTAAGGAAAGGTCCGCAGGGCCTCTGGATGTGAAGTTGTCTTTGCTTTCATAACCCCCATAATGCCATACACGTACACTGCTTGATTGTTTCAATGGAGCCCGGCGTACACGTGCCGAAATCAAGCCCTGTAAAACGCTATAAAGCGCGTGTGAAACCACCGTAAAACTCGACTAACCCCTAAACCCCCACCTCGTCAGACCGTCTTGGGAGCGTTATGGACCCTACCCTAAACCATGTGAGATACCATCAACCCAAAACTACACCAAAGCCGCAGACGAAGGCATGCCTGCGCAGCATCTAGAACCAAACTCATCTGCTTCTCCTCCAGCTGCGGTTTCACCCTTTCTGGTTTTGAGCCCTCCTTCGGCCCGCACCCCAGCCGTTTTGTACCAAGATTACAAAAATGTACGGGGCAAACTCCTCGGTTAAAAATACCAATTGTACCCTATGAAAATGGGCATACCGTGTTGTACCATGGATCAAGCCTGGCTATTGTTTGGATTCCCATCAGCACCACCTTCCAACTTTCTGGCCTCTTTCAAAGGAAATTCCTGCAAGGAGATCTCACTTCACCCAATCAGACGAGTTTCGGATGGAATGCCGCCCTTGTGGGCACCGAAAGTGCATGGACAGCTTCAGGGTTTAGGGGGTTCGTACAAGAGAGTCTTGCGAGGGTGATGTAGTTGTGTTTGGGGTTGTTCGGACATTGAGGACTTTCTTCTCGTTTAGGGGTCTTCGTGATTCAACTCGCTTCGTGTCAGCGTCCGTGTTGGGTCCCTTGTTTTCTGAATCGCCCAGCAGAAGGGCGTAACCTGGATTCTTGTAGCTACAGGACTTCGGATTAAGGGCATACCTCTCCTAAAGCTAGGAGAAAGAACAGAACCCACACATCCGAACATGAGAATCCTAAACCCCCGCGTCTAGAATCCTGATTTACCGGAAACTCACGAATCCCAGCTCCAAAACTCTGGGCATTCCGATTAAACGATATCTTCAGGGCTTCTTCTGAAGATGCAAGCACGTCGTTGAAGTGTAACTACAGTAACTCGTGCAATATCCAACGGCACGGTCAAGCAAGCAGCCAAGAGTTTAAAGCTCTGCACCCTAAAGTTGAGTCTAACCCCTACCCCTTAAACCTTGTCTCCTGTAGCTCCACAGATGTGTTGAACTTGTGCAGCGTCTGTCAAGGACAACGACAGCAAGCTCTAGGTGCCGTAATAGTCGTGAGATGCGCTTGCAGCGGTCTAGTATCAGCAGCAATAGGCTGACCGAAAGGAGAGATATTCATATCGATCGTATTCACTTGCCAAGTCTGCTGCGGCCGCGGCCTCTTGCTCCTCTAGCATGACACTCGTGTGACAGAGGTTTAAGAAGAAGAAGAAGAAAGTGACTGTTAGAGTTAGTACTAGGTTGCGGTAGGTTCGAGGCTTCGGAGCCCAGGATGGAAATGCCCGTGTCTTGATGCTGGTCGAACTCAAGTCCTAGACGGCTTCAGCACACCTCCGACCCAAGACTTGTTGGCATTACGTCTTCGTCGTGGTGGGTACTTGACACGGTCATCGTTGTCGTAGTGGTGGTGGAAGTGACAGGAGAAGTACAAATAGTACTAAAAGAAGCAGCAGCCGTGTTGGTGGCAACGTTCAAGAACCGCCCTGGACCCGCCTTTTGAAACTCCTTCTCGGCAGCGACCGCCTGACTTGCCAAGCAGATCCAGTGGCACGATTTCTGAGCTTAAGGCTTAGAGTTTGACGATTAAAGACTGGCGTTTCAGGAGGGCCGTTGGGACAGCAGGGTTGACTCATGTTATGGGCGGCTGCACCCAACGGGAGGGTATGCGACACTCTCCATAAAGCTAGGCCCGTGTGTTCAGGAATTCGACTGCAAAACAAGCCGTATTTCCTATCACCTACACAACTCTCCTCGTGCGCAACAATTTTTTCTGCTCATAATATCTCAGAACCCAAAAAGAAAACTTTGCAGGGCGAAGCCTTAGACAATCTAACATGACAGTCACAGAAACCTCCTGCAGCGTTCTTGGAACCGTGAAGACGGGTGACTCAAAACCTTTGGAAGCACCGGAGCTGGAAATGCCTTTGGGGCTTCAGCATGGCGGCATTGCCCATGGGGTATCGGCTAGCCATATGGGCTGTGTGAAATAGGGCTTTCTCAGTACTAGCATCCCCGAAACACCAACCGAAAGACGCACGCCATATCAAGCCTACCTACATGTATTTGAGTCCCTTTATGAAACACTTGAAGGCCTATGGTAAAACCATCTAACGCCCATACCTTGCCGGCAGGCCTGTCGGGAGGACTGGATTGTCTTCTCCGCCGAGTGCTTCCTTGGTGATGTAAGTCTTTGACGGACTCCAGAATCGCCCTTTAACCCCTTAAATCCCCAACGCCCACACCGTGAAATCCCAACCCCTAAACCCGGATGGCTAGGCCTTAAAGCCTCGAAGCCCCGACACCGAAAGTGCTGAAGTCGGAGGAGGGCCGAGAAACCATAGCAAGTAGAGGCCCGAAAGCGTCAAGATGCTCGAGGACTGAAGCCCGAACCCTAACTTAGCACATTAAACAGCATGGCTCTCGCATGAGAAGGATCCTCAAGTCATACCCCGAACCCCTAAACGCCTAAACTCCTACATCCCAAAGCACTCAGCAGAGTAGTGCCGCTTTGCCACCACTCAGCTGGCTTCAGCGCCGAGAGCGCGGCGCACCTGAGCTCCAAAACTTCAGCCGCCAGGTCTTCGAACCCCTAGGCGTTCCTTCTTGAGTTCCTTTAAAAGGGGTCTTTAAAGGGCTCCTGCAAATAATTAAAGAGTTCCTTCAAAGCGCTCCTTCAGAGTGTCCTGAAGAGGTTCTTTGAGGGTTTCTTTGAGACTGAAACACCAGGACACAAACGTTATAAACTTAATACTTAGCTGCTTAGCTACTGATTGCCAAACCCTCCCGAGAAAGGAAAACGGCTTACCGGATTTCCGCTCAGAGCCGATAAAACCAGCAACGGCAACTCTGCCATGGAGGACGGTCCTGGAACCCCTCTCCCCAACAGACAAACAAAACAAACGACAAGTAAGGTCCTAGATGTAAGAATGGCCAAACGGAGGGTGTCGGTCTCAAGATCTGATCTTCCCACGCACGAAATCTTGCCGCGTCTCGGTGCCCAGCTGCACGGCCTCGAGTTCTGCCGCACGGCATGCCTGACGTTTTCGTGCCAGCATGTCCTAAAGTCCTTTTCTTACTAGGCCCCTACACCCCTAAAGCAGGAACCCGAAGACCCTGCGAACCCAAACCCCAAACCCGAAATGCCCTCATAATATCCTGAATATCACCCTCTGAAACTTCTCGACGCCCCGGTGGTGCGACTGCACATCAGAGCAACCTCATTCCCGACCAGTCTCAGGCATTGTCGTCGTTGTCGTCTTCGCCACCGACGACCATCACCATCACCATCATCATCGTCCTCGTCCTCCTTGTCTTCCTCATCCTCATGACCATCACCATCACCATCACCATCATCATCATCACCATCATCATCATCATCGTCATCGTGTGTATCAAAATAAAAGCATCCGTACAATGAGCTTGGTAGGCATGTCGATCGCAGTCCTCGTCCGCTTCATAACCTCAAGCACATCTTCACCGAACGTGGGCGGCGTGGGCCTGCACATACCTCTCCTCGGCAACCTCGTGGCCTGATGTCCAGTGTCCAGGGAGTGCTTGGGCTCAGGCTTCTCTTGGCCAGTTGCTTGGCTGTTGAGCTGTAGTTATACATCCCTCGGAGCGCCTACGGAGGTTTCGGGTCCAAGCTAGCCAGGACTTGCGCCGTTTGGGCTTCGGGGCTTGGTGTTGGGGTGTTTGTGAACATGGGCCTTGGTCCCGGAAGATACTTGAAGGACTGGTAGACTTTGTCCGCAGGTTGGGAGGTAGACTGTTATGGGAGTCTATGTACCTACTTGTTACTTGTACTTACGGAGTCCCATGAAACTCCATTGCAGTGCTTTTTGGGATCTGCGGCATTTCAGATTGCACAGTATCGTTATCTGCCCTTACACAGCTTGGTGCAGGGATCCCACATCATCAGGACTTTCCTCTCCATTTCGAAGGTCAACAGCGGGGCCCAACACCGAAGTGTCGGGCACAAAATCACAGCACGGACTTCAAACTCTGCGCCACGAACTTTTTTTGGAAATGCTCGCGGCCTTTGCGAACAGTGTGCCAGTGCCGCATGAGACCTGCAGCTCCATTCGAGACGATCGAACTCTTCAAGTTTAGTGCTGAGTGCTTCTGCACTTTATATGCTGTTGCTCTGCACACTGCACTACGAAGAAAACGACATTGCAGGACTGCCTACTGAAGGCCTTCGTATCTCTACCTTAATCAAAAACAATATTTATGACAACAGCAACATTAACAATCATAAGAATACTGATAGCACAGTTACTGCATGCGACTAGTATATGCACGGACATGAGCCCTGTATGGGAAGTTGATGCCTGCAGCTGTCTGTGGGATATGATGAGACCTCGACCTCAAATCACCCAACGCTTATGCCAGCTCTTGTCATGGTTCCAGAGATTGAATGTCTGCCATGGTTGGAGGAAGTGCTGCATTAGTAGGCCCAATAGTACATCAAGCATAGATGCTGAGGCCGACAACTCCGCCCTCATGAAGCAAACCCTCACAGGTCCCCTGCACAGACCGTCGGCGTAGAGTCGGCGTGACACCTGCGCCGACTTAATCAAGCACCGTTCATCCCCAGACGTCAAAGCGTCCAAAGCTCTGTCACTGTAGACCTCAGAAACACGTGGGCCCATGTGGGCCTGGGGCCGGGCCTGTGCTGAGGCTGCATTGAAGGGCTTGGGCTGCCCGATACAGCAAGATGCCAAGGCCCGAACGGTTGGGAAGGATGGATTGACGATCACCAAACCCCAAGCTCCAATTCCAAGCAACAAACCCTGAACTAAACCTACTGCAACCTCGGCGAACCCCAGTGGGGCTCTGCAGACTCCTCAGTCTTTCAAATCCCGAATACCGGAACGCCAAACCCCAGGACATCACGGTTTACCCTGCACCCCCACACGCCCTAAAGACCCTAAACCCCTCTGGACCCTGGACCCCTGAACCCTAAACCCTCGTAACTAACACCCAAAATACCCCCCCAAAAAACCTTTTAAAACCTAAACACAAAGTGGTCCCTGCCCCAAAGGCCCTGCAGAGATTCAAACCTCCGCGTGTTGCTCCAACATCTCCTCCACAGTGTCTGCCACATCCTTCGAAACAGCGAAGAGGGTTTAGGGCTTGCAGCTTTGAGGGCTCAGGGGTTTACAGGGGTTTAGCGGAATAGGGTTTCGATTGTTACGACTTAGCGTTGGGTGTATGGTTTAGTTAAAGGGGCTCGGATCACAACGATGCTCCATTTTTCGAGCTGTTTCTGTACATCTGGTCGTGTGGGTTGCCATGGGCACTTGTAGAACACTGCCTCTGGACAGGGCATATCCCGTGGTCATATCATGGTCGAATCATGGTTTGTCAGCTGCTTGAGTCTTGCTATGTACATGGGAGCTTGGGAAAACAGCTGACCCAATTTTCATGGATCCTCAGTACACGGTTCCCTCAACGAAATAACGAAGCATCTCTAGGTTTAATAACCCGCATGACGATCCTTATGAACGCCGCGTGGAATCCCGCAGAAACCCCTGAAAACCCTGCCCCTGACTCATGTTTTTTTTCTGATAACCAACAAAAGCCCTTAGCGAAGCCGGCTGGTCGAAAGCCATGGAAGCAAGACTCGAGCGTCAAGGGGCGCAAGTGTTTTCTCGCCGCGGCTCGGTGCTCTGAACGACTGCAGCCTTCCTTGAATGGACACTGCCTTCGGCACTGCTTGCTTCTTCCCGGCTACAACTTCGATAGACCTAATTATATAGAATCAGAAGCACCCTATTATACAACAATATTTACAACTGATTCGACTTACACTGCCCAACTCAGCGAATCATCAACCCCATAACTCCACAAGGCTTCCAAGAAGTCTAAAGTGTGACCTGCAAGCAGAACTCGCTTCATCAGCTTGCGGCGACCCTCAGTGTGCCACAGAGACCAGGTTGGAAGCCTGCTTCAGGGTTTAAAAGGGCGGCTTAAACGGGTTTAGGTTATGTTGAGGGAGTTGAGGGAGTTTAATGTTAGCCCATGGCAGGTTCTTGGCTGCTGGTCTCGGAGAGGCCCTATGCCGTAAATGTTTACTGCATCCAGAGAGACACCGCAAATGCCGAGCGCACAACACAACCCCGAAGGCCAAACCCAGCGAAACCGAACAGGAGGCTTTATGAAACCCTCTAAAGTCTGCGCCCTAAAGTCTCGTGTTTCTTCGATTCGAAGTCCCAGGCCGGTCCCGTTTTGGCAACGATCACAGCCTTCTCCATGCATCGGTCTGAAGGAAACCACAAAAGTGTCATGAGGTCAATACGGATGAAAATTACAACCTCCTCCGGAATGAACCAGCTGCTGGAGTGTCTGGCACACAAAGCCCCAAGTGCAAGCACAAAGCCCTACGAACCAGCAAAGCCCTAATCTAAACCTCCACAGAGCCCACAAAGCTGAACTGAGTTCACACATCGAGCCGATATAAAACTTCAGATACTGTGACGCCCTGGGCCCTCCGAAAACAAGCTTTTACAAACAGCTTCGGTCACGAAAGGTCTGCTTAAAATTGGTGAGCAGGCGGCAATCGGCGCACAGCTCTGTACCACCGGCTCAAGCTTTCCGAAGTCCTGAAGAACTACACATGCACCGCCTTGTGCGGACATATGCATGCCAACATACAGAACCAACCAACCTACTTACATTCCTCCGATCGTGCCCTATCTGCCTACTTGCATGCTTACAGATTGAACGAAGCTTACGTACGTAAATTAGACTGAACGAAACAGCAAGCACATGAGTGGGTTTTCTTTGGAGTTTCGTGACACGTCTTGTATCCGTCCAATTCCTGGCTGCCTGTTCGCTGGGTGTCGTCAAAGTAATTACTTACCGGTACATCCATCCATCCATCTATCTAGCCATCCAGCCAGCTATCCAGAAACCCATCCTTCCATCCTTCCATCCTTCCATCTCTCCATCCTTCCATCTTTCCATCCTTGCATCCATCCCTCCTTCCCTCCGTCCCTCCATCCCTCCCTCAATCCCTCCCTCGCTCCCTGCCTGCCTCCATCTTTCCATCCATCCATCCATCCATCCATCCACGCATCCCTCCATCCACGTTCACATTCAACATCATGGATATTTTTACATGCATGATGAATATACTGATACATACGCACATGAGTGCCCAAAGCAAAAGTACGGATGGACGGACAGGGGGGCTCGTCGTGCAAGCGCATACAACTGGATACTGCAAACATACACCGGTATTAGTTGACTATGTTTCTGAACTAACTAAGTAGCAGGCGTCCTGAACCGAACGTACATGCAACATTTAATGTATGTATGTATGTATGTATGTATGTATGTATGTATGTATGTATGTGTGTGTATATATATATATATGTATATGTGTGTCATTCCGTATATATATATATACATACATATATATATATATATATATATGCATACATCATATCATATACATATATACTTATATGGTTATAAAATTCAAAAACTTATTTCATTCAGGCCTTCAGAGTGCAGCCAACCGGTCACCGGCCCACTGTACTCGAGCTTCAACTACCCAAGGCCGTACCAGGTAAGTGCGAAATCGAGCGCAGTCCGTGGGATTCATGCTTCGCACGTAAACTTGCTATCTACAGAAGAGTTCCGGGCTTTGTGTCTAGGGTAGATATGAACAGTTTTTTTGAGAATATGCTTTGAACTTGAAGTACATTCTAATCTGCCCAACCAACATACCGTCGGTTCCCATGCTGAGGGCTTCGATCCCTCAGACGGCGAGCCAAGACAATCAGCCTGCTCATGAAGCTACCGTACTACCGGTGGCCATGTCCAGATGAATGCGAGCTCGAGTGACTCGAGTGGTGCGAGGAGTGGGTCGTCTGTGTGCCGTGCGTAGAGTGTGTCTGAGAATGATATGTCGGCTGGGTGGCATGCGTCTGGGAACGCTGAGCAGGCTGTGCGGCATGAGCTTCGGAACGTTGAATCGGTGGCTGCAAAGAGTGAGTCCCGGAGTGCTGCTGCGTAGAGTGTCTCAGAATGATGTGTCGGCCATGCGTCTGGGAACGCTGCGCGGGCTGTGTTGCATGAGCTTCGGAATGCTGAATGGGTGGCGTCCCGGAGTGCTGCAGCGTGTTTCTTTTGGCATGCGTAGCGGAGTGAGTCTCCGAATCCTGAATGGACGGCTGTGAAGCATGTGGAGTCTTGGGCGTCTCATGCTTCTGAGTTGGGGGCGCCGGCGTGGGCTGAGCCAGGTGGGCTCCAATGTCCCGTCCCGGAAGACAAGAAGACCTCCAATAGCGCACCGGAGATCTTCGTGAGCGTGTCCGATTCCGCCTTAGAGGCTCCGATGTGTTCGTTGTGGTGGGAGACCCGCGTCCCAAGAATCGTGGCAGCACTGCAGGCACACCTGGGCCGAAAGAGAGCAATTCAACACTTTTGCTTCCCGACACAGCCTTAGCTGAAAGGGCACTGCCGCCTACCTAAAAGAACTCAGGCGCCGCATGACGTGATAAGAGCACCGTAAACTCCCAGGCCCGAATTCCAAAACCCATCATAAACCCGAAGCAGAAGGCTCATATGCAATCATAGACCCGAAATGGGACAGAACTTCCAGTTTCGTTTACCCTAGGACAGCCCGGACACCCGAACAGCTGGAGGTGACAGGCAGCAGTCGACTCAATGAGGACGCGCTGCGCCAGAGGAGTCGAATGAAGAGCCCGAGGCACAACAGCAACAGATGCTTCGCCATGGCGATATCAGCTTGGGTGAGACCCTAATTAAGCCATAGCTTAAACCCGAGTCTAGAGTCTAGAGGCTGAGCGGATCTGGGGTCCAGTGTTAAATCTTCAGGGTGATGGCTGGGTTGCTAGACTTGTGAGGTGCAGATCTATGAGGTCACAAGCGTCGAAGCAGCGGCGGTTGCAGTAGAACCTGCCGTGTAGAACCAATGTAAAAAATACATCAACGTTAAGAGCAGCAGCGCGGTGGTCGTTGCAGACGAATCTCCTTCTACGTGGCCATGCTCAGAACCCGGAAGCTGAAACCTTGCGGGGTTTGAGTTCAAGGGCTCAGGGCTGAGGAGTTAGGTTTTTGGCCTTCAGGGTAGCACCATCAGAGACTGACTGAACCCCTAAGTAGGGTGTGGGGGTCAAGGGTTTAGAGTTTGGGGTTTGCGGGTGTGCATTTTAGAGTTCAGGGTTTTGGCTTTCGGGGTTTAAGGTTTACGTAGGGTTGGCGCCAAAATGACAGTGACTTCCGGCCTGCTAGCCGATGATGGGAAAGGTCCGTTCCATGGCCTCTTCTTGCCAAGAACTGCTTTGGGATCCCGTACAGCTTCCCTTAAATGCGAACCGTATTAACAACGGGCGGGGCTTTTTCACACCCCGAAAGGCTCCTCATGCTCAGTTTCCCGCTGTTTTCAAGTTTTCTAGTATCTTTCAATTTCCTCTAGTTTCTTTCAAACGATTTGCTCCTTCTTCTCAAAGTCTCTAATTCCTTTCGAGCGGTTTGCTGCTTGTTTTCAATCTCTTGAGTCTCTAGTCTCCTTTTGGAAATTATCTAGTCTCTTTCGAACGGTTTGCCCGTTCTTCTGCAATTCTCGAGTTCCTTTCGAGCGGCTTGCTCCTTGTTTTCATTTTTTCTAGTCTTTTTTCGAGATTCTTCAGTTCCTTCGGAGCGGTCTGCCCCTTCTTCTGAAATTCTCGATTTCTTTTCGAGCGGTGTGCTCCTTGTTGTTCATATTCTCAAATCTATTTCGAAACGCTCTGATCTTTTTCAAACTGATCCTTCTTCTGAAGTTCGCTGATTCCTTTCGAGCGGCTTGCTGCTTGTTTTCAAAACTCTAGTCTCTTTCGAAAGTCTCTAGTTGCAATTCTCTAGTTCCTTCTCGAAATTCTCTAGTTGCAATTCTCTAGTTCCTTTCGAACGGTTTGCTCCTTCAAAATCTCTAGCCTCTGTAAAACCACTCTCGTATGTTTCGAGCAGTTTTCTCCGTCTTCTGAAGTTCTCTACTTCCTTTCGAGCGGTTTCCATTTCTTCAGTCTCGTTCGACGTTCTCTGTTTTTTTCGAGCGGTTTGCCCCTTCTTCTGAAGTTCTCTAGTTCCTTTCGACCGGCTTGCTCCCTGATTTCATTTTTTCTAGTCTTTTTCTCGAGATTCTCTTGTTCCTTTGGAGCGGTTTGCCCCGTTTTCTGAAATTTTCTGGCTCCTTCCGAGCGGTTTGCTCCTTGTTTTCGATATTTCGATGTCTCTTTGGAGCGGTTAGCTCCTTGATGTCAATTTTTCTAGTCATGTGGTTTCTCGCTTGATTGTTTTAGTCTTTCTCGAAATTTTCTGGTTTGTTTCGATTGGTTTGCTCCTTCTTCTGAAATTCTCTAGTTCCTTTCGAGCGGCTTGGTCCCCGTTTTCAAATCTGTAGTCTCACTCGAGATCCCCTACTTTATTTCGAGCGGCTTGCTCCTGGGTTTCAATATCTGTGGTCTCTTTCGACGTTCTCTGCTCTCTTTCGAGCGGTGTGCCCCTTCTTCTGAAATTCTCTGGATCCGTTCAAGCGGTTTGCTGTTTGTTTTCTTCTCTAGTTTATTCCGACGTTCCTTGCTTTCATTCGAGCGGTTTGCTCCTTGTTCTGAAATTCTCTAATTCCTTTCGAGCGGCTTGCTTCCTGTTTTCAATCTGTGGTCTCGCTCGAAATTCTCTAGTGTCTGTCGAGCGGTTTGCTCCTGGTGGGGAGGCTCTATAGTTCCTTGCCAGCAGTTTGCTCCTTATGCTCAAGTTTTCTAGTCTTTTTCGGAACTCTCCAGTGTCTTTCGAGCGGTTTGCTCCTTCTTCTGAAATTCTCTAGCTCGTTTCGAGCGGTTTGCTCCCTGTTTTCAACTGTTCTAGTCTCTTCCGAGCGGTTTGCTCCTTGTCCTGGGGTTCTCTGGTCCCTCTCGGGCCGTTTGCTCCTTGTCTTCATCTTCTTTAGTTTCTGTCGAAGTTCTCTAGTTCCTTTCGAGCGGTTTGCTCCTTGTTTTGAAATTCTCTAGCTCCGTTCAAGCGGTTTGTTGTTTGTTTTCAGTTCCTCGAGTCTTTCGAAAAACTCTGGTCTCTTTCGAGCGATTTGCTCCCTGTGTTCAACTTTTGTAATCTTTCTCGAAATCTCCTAGTTTCGCTCGAGCGGTTTGCTCCTTGTCCTGAAGTTCTCTAGTCCCTGTCGGGCCGCTTGCTCCTTGTCTTCATATTCTGTAGTCTCTGTCGAAGACCTCTAGTTCTTTTCGAGAGTTCCTGCTCCTTGTTTTGACATTCTCTAGCTCCGTTCAAGCGGTTTGCCGTTTGTTTTCAATTCCTCGGGTCTGGTTCGAAACCTCTGGCCCCTTTCGAGCGGTTTGCTCCTTACTCTGAAATTCTCTAGTTCCTTTCGAGCGGCTTGCTCCTTGGTTTCACAGACTCTACTCCCAATCGAAATTCTCTACTGTCTTTCCAGGGGTTTGCTCCATCTTCTGAAATTCTCTAGTTCTTGTCGAGCGGCTTGCGCCCTGTTTTCAAATCTGTAGGCTCTCTCGAAATTCTCTAGTTCCTTTCGAGCGGTTTGCTCCTGGGTTTCAATTTCTCTCGTCTCTTTCGACGTTCTCTGCTCTCTTTCGAGCGGCTTGCGCCTTGTTCCGAAATTCTCTAGTTCCTTGCAAGCGGTTTGCTCCTTGTTTTCAAGTTCCCTAGTCTTTTTCGAAATCATCCACTCTTTTTCGAGCGGTTCGCTCCTTGTTCTGAAATTCTCGAGTTCCCTCCGAGCGGTTTGCTCCTTGTTTTGAGAGTCTCTAGTCTCTATCGAAATTCTCTACTCGTTTTCGAGCGGTTTGCTCTCTAGTCTTTTTCGAACGTCTCTAGTCTCTTTCGAGCGGTTTGCTCCTTTTCCTCAAATTCTCCAGTTCCTTGCGGGCCGTTTGCGCCCTGTTTTGAAATGTTCTAGTCTCTGTCGAGCAGTTTGCTCCTTCTGAACATCTCTATCTCCTTTCAACCGGTGTGCTCCTTGTTTTCAATTTCTCTAGTCTCTTCCAAGCGGCTTTCTCCTTCTTGTGACATTCTCTAGTTGGCACAAATTCTCTAGTCGTTTTCGGAATCTTCGAGTTTCTGTACCGCGGTTTGCTCCTTGTGTTCGGAATTTCTAACGTGTTTGCTCCTTCTATTTCTACTTCTCTAGCCTCGGTCGAAATTTTCTAGTCGCTTTCGAGCGGTTTGCTCCTTCTTCTGAAATACTCTAGTTTCTTTCGGACGGCTTGCTCCTTGTTTTCAAAGTCTCTAGTCTTTTTCGAGGTACCCTGGTTTTTTTCGAGCGGCTTGCTCCTTGTTCTGAAATTCTTTGGTTCCTTTCGAGCGGCTTGTTCCTTGGTTTCACAGCCTCTAATCTCTTTCGAAATTCTCTACTGTCTTTCGAAGTGTTCGCTCCATCTTCTGGAATTCTTTATTTTTTTTCGAGCGGCGCGTCTCTTTCGAAATTATCTAGTCTCTTTTGAGCGGTTTGCAACTTGTTCTGAAATTCTCTGGTCCGACCCACGCCGTTTGCTCCTTGTTTTGACATTCTCTGCTCTCTTTCTACGTTCTCTAGTCTCTTTCGAGCGGTTTGCTCCTGGTCCCGAAGTTCTCTGGTCCCTCTCCGGCCGTTGCTCTGTGTTTTTAGATTCTCTAGTCTCTTTCGAACGGTTTGCTCCTTCTTCTGAAAATTTCTATAGTCTCTGTCGAAGTTCTCTAATTCTTTTCGAGCGTTTCTGCTCCTTGTTTTGACATTCTCTAGCTCCGTTCAAGCGGTTTGCCGTTTGTTTTCAATTCCTCGAGTCTGGTTCGAAAATCTCTGGTCCCTTTCGAGCGGTTTGCTCCTTGTTCTGAAATTCTCTAGTCCCCTTCGAGCGGCTTGCTCCTTGGTTTCACAGGCTCTAGTCTCTTTTGAAATTTTCAACTGTCTTTCCAGGGGTTTGCTCCATCTTCTGAAATTCTCTAGTTCTTTTCGAGCGGCATGCTCCTTGTTTTCAAGTTCTCTAGTTTCTTTCGAAATTATCTACTCTGTTTCGGGCGGCTTGCTTCTACTTTTGAAATTCTCTGGTTCCTTTCGAGCGGCTCGCTCCCTGTTTTCAAATCTGTAGTCTCGCTCGAAATTCTCTAGTTGCTTTCGAGCGGTTTGCTCCTGGGCTCCAATTTCTCTAGTTTCTTCCGACGTTCTCTGCTCTCTTTCGAGCGGTTTGCTCCCTGTTCTGAAATTCTCTAGCTCCTTTTGAGCGGTTTGCTCCCTGTTTTACATTCTGTACTCTCGTTCGACATTCAATCGTCTCTTTCGTGTCCTTTGCTCCTTGCTTTGGAAATCTCTAGTCTCTATCGAAGTTCTCTAGTCTCTTTCGAGTTCAAGCGGTTTGCTGTTTGTTATCAAGTTCTCTAGTCTCTTTCAAAATTCCCTAATCTCTTGCGAAAGCTTTGCTCCCAGTTCTGAAATTCTCCAGTTGCTTTCGAGCGGTTTACTCCTTGTTTCCAAGTTCTTTAATCTCTTTGAAATTCTCTAGTCTCTTCCGAGCCGGTTTCTCCTTGCTCTGAAATTCTCTGGTTCCCTTCAAGCGGTTTGCTCATTGTTTTCAAGTTCTCGAATCTCTTTTTCGAAATTCTCTACTCTCTTTCAATCGGTTGGTTCCTTGTTGTCGAATGCTCTCGTCTCTGTCGAGTTGTTCGATCGTTCTTCTGAAATTCGCTAATTCCTTTCGAGCGGTCTGCTCCTTGTTTTCAAGTTCTCTAGTCTTTCTCGACATTATCCAGTCTCTTTCGTGCGGTTTGCTCCTTGTTCTGAAAGTCTCGAATTCCTTTCGAGCGGCTTGCTCCTCGTTTTCAAGTTCTCTAGTATCTGTCGAAATTCTCTCACGCTTTCGACCGGCTTGCTCTCTAGTTTTTTCGAAAATTCTCTAGTCTCTTTCGAGCGGTTTGCTCCTTCTTCTGACATTCTCTACTTGCGGTCGAGCGGTTTGCTCCCTTGTTCAAACTCTCGAGTCTGCTTCGAAATCTGCGGGTCTCTTGTCGAGCGGTTTGCTCCTTGTTTTCCAAGTGTCTAACTTCTTTGGAGCGTTTTGCTACTTGTTTTCTACAATCTCCAGTCTCTGTCGAAATTCTCTAGTCTCTTTCGAGCGGTTTGCTCCTGTTTCTGAAGTTCTGTAGTTGCTTCCGAGCGCTTTGCGCCTCGTTTTCAAGGTCTGAAGTCTCTTTCGACATTCTCTGGTCTCTTTCGAGCGGTTTGCTCCGTCTTCTGAAATTCTCTATTCTCTAGTCTCTTTCGAACGGCTTGCTCCTTGTTTTCAATTTCTCTAGTCTTCTTCGAGGTTCTCTGGTCTCTTTCGAGTGGTTTGCTCCTGGTTCTGAAATTCTCTAGTTCTTTTCGAAGAGTTTGCTCCTTGTCTTGAGCTTTTCTAGTCTTTACTCTCTTTCGAGCGGTTTCTTCTTGTCCTGAAGTTCTGTCTCGGCCCGTTTGCTCCTTGTTTCGAAATTCTCTATTCTCTATCGAAGTTCTCTAATCGCTTTCCAGCGGTTTACTCCTAGCTTTGAAATTCTCCAGCTCCGTTCAAGCGGTTTGCTGTTTTGCTCAAGTTCTCTAGTCTCTCTCGAAATTCCCTAATCTCTTTCGAAAGTGTTGCTCCCTCTTGTGAAATTCTCTAGTCCCTATCGAGCGGTTTACTCCTTGCTTCCAAGTTCTCTAGTCTCTTTCGAAATTCTCTAGTCTCTTCCGAGCCGGTTTCTCCTTGCTCTGAAATTCTCAAGTTCCCTTCGAGCGGTTTGCTTGTTGTTTTCAAGTTCTCGAATCTCTTTTCGAAATTCTCTAGTCTCTTTCGAGCGGTTTGCGCCTTGTTGTGAAATTCTCTAGCTCCCTTCGAGCGGTTTGCTGTTTGTTTTCAAAGTCTCTGGTCTCCGATCTCTTTCGAGCGTTTTGCTCCTTCTTCAAAACATTTCTATCTCCTTTCGAGCGGTTTGCTCCTTGTTTTCACATACTAAGTTCACCTTCGAGATTCTAGTGTCTTTCGAGCGGCTTGGTCCTTGTTCCGACATTCTACTTCGTTTCGAGCGGTTCGGTCCTTGTATTGAAATTCTGAGGTCTCTTTCGAAATTCTCTAATTAGTCTCCTTCGAGCGGCTTGCTCCTTCTTCTGGAAGTCTCTAATTCCGTTCGAGCCGCTTGCTCCTTGTTTTCAAGTTCCCTAGTCTCTTTCGAAACTTTCTAGTCTCTTTCGAAAGGTTTGCTCCGGGTTCTGACATTCGCTAGTTCGTTTCGAGCGTTTTGCTCCTTGTTTTCAAGGTCTCTACTCTCTGTCGAAATTATCTAGTCTCCTTCGGGCGTTGCCTCTTGTTTTCGAAATGTCTAACTCCCTCTGGAGCGGTTTGCTGCTTGTTTGCAATGTCTCTAGTCTCTTTCGACAATCTTTGGTCTCTTTCGAGCGGTTTGCTCCTTCTGCTGAAATTCTCAAATTCCTTTCGAGCGGTTTGCTGCTTGGTTTCAAACTCTTCAGTTTCCAATCGTTTTTTCGCTATTCTCTAGTCTCTTTTGATCGGCGTGCTCCTTGTTTCGAATTCTCTCGTCTCCGTCGAAGTTCTCTCGTCCCTGTTGAGCGGTTTGCTCGTTCTTCTGAAATTCTCTAGTTCCTTTCGAGCGGTTTGCCCTTTCTTCTGACATGTTCTAGTTCATTTCAAGCGGTTTGCTCCTGATTTTAACAACCTCTAGTCTCTTTCGAAGTTCTCGAGTCTCTTTCGAGCGGGGTGCTCCTTCTTCTGAAATTCTCTAGTTCCCCTCGAGCTGCTTGCTCCTTGTTGTTACAGTCTCTAGCCTCCGTCGAAATTATCTAGTGTCTCTCGGCGGTTTGCTTTTCGTGCTCGAAATTTCTATTTCCCTTTGGAGCGGTTTACTCCTTGTTTTCGACTTCTTTAGTCTCTATCGAATTTCTCTAGACCCTCGCTCCTGGTTTTCAACTTCTTTAGTCTCTTTCGACGTTCTTTAGTCTGTTCCGAAATTCTCTGGTCCCTTTCGAGCAGTTTGCTCCTTGGCTTCAATTGCTTTAATCTCTCGCGAAATTTTTCAGTCTCAGCCGAGCGTTTTGCCCCGTGTTCTGAAATTCTTTAGTTCCTTTCGAAGTTTTCTAGTCTCTAAACCCTCTAGTCTCTTTCGAGCGGTTTGCGCCTTGTCCGGACATCATCTAGTCCCTCTCGGGCTGGTTGCACCGTTTTTAAATTCTCTAGTATCTGTCGAAGTTCTCTAGTCTCTCTCGAGCGGTGTGCCTCTTGTTCGCGAAATTTATTTCTAAGTCCCTTTGGAGCGGTTTGCTCCTTGTTTTCAATTTCTCTAGTCTCTTTCGAGCGGTTTGCTCCATGTGTTGAGATTCTCTAGTTTCTTTCGAAATTCCCTAATATCTTGCGAAAGTTTTGCCCCCTCTTCTGAAATTCTCTAGTTCCTTTCGACCGGTTTGCTCCTTGTTTCCAAATTCTCGAGTTTTTTTTCGAAAATCTCTAGTCTCTTCCGGGCCGGTTTCTCCTTGTTCTGAAATTGTGTAGTTACAGTTCCGTTCGAGCTGTTTGCTCCTTGTTCTAGTCTCTTTGGAGCGGTTTGTTCTTTCCTTGTTTTCAGTTTCTCTAATCTCTTTCGACGCTCTCTAGCCTCTTCCGAGCGGTTTGATCCTTGTTCTGAAAATCTCTAGTTCCTTCCCAAGGGTTTGCTCCCTGTTTTCAAGCTCAAGCTCTCAAATCTCTTTCGGAATTCTCTAGTCTCTTTCGAGCGGTTTGCTCTTTCTTCTGAAATTCTCTGGTTCGTTTCGAGCGGCTTGCCCCTCGTTCTCAACGTCTCTGGTCTTGATCGAGATACTCTAGTCTCTTTCGAGCGGCTTGCTTCTTGCACTCAAATACTCTAGCCTCTTTCGAAATTTGCTAGTATCTACCGATCGGCTTGCTTTTTTCTGAAAGCCTCTAGCTCCTTTCGAGCGGCTTGCTCTTTGTTTCCAAATTCTCAAGTATCTTTCGAAATTCTCTAGTCTCTTTCGAGCGGTTTGCCGCTCGTTCTGAAATTCCTTTCGAGCGGTTTGCTTCTTGGCTTCAAATTCTCTAGCCTCTTTCGAAAGTCTCTAGTCTCTGTCGAGCGTTTTTGCTCCTTCTTCTGAACTTCTCTAGTACCATTCGAGCGGTTTGCTCCTTCTTCTGACATTCTCTGGTTGCGGTCGAGCGGTTTGCTCTCTTTTTTTTCAAATTTTCTAGTCTGCTGCGAAATCATCTAGTCTTTTTCGCCCGGTTCGCTTCTTCTTCTTCTTCTGAAACTATCTACTTCCTTTCGCGCGGTTTGCTCCTTGTTTTCAGCTTCTCTAATCTCTGTCGAAATTCTCCAGTCTCTTTCGAGCGGTTTGCTTCTTGTTCTGACATTCTCTAGTTCCTTTTGAGTGGTTTGCTCCTTGCTTCTAAATTCTGAAGTCTTTCGAAGTTCTCTAGTCTCTGTCGAGCGGTTTGTTCCTCGTTATCGAAATTTCTAACTCCCCGTGTAGCGGCTTGCTTCTTGTTTTCAAAGTCTCTAGTCTCCAATCTCTTTCGAGCGTTTTGCTCCTTCTTCCAAAATTCTCTACTTACTTGCGAGCGGTTTGCTTCTTGTTTTCAAGTTTCTGGAAATTTCTTTCGAAATTCTCTAGTTCCTTTCGAGCGGTGTGCTCCTTCTTCTGACATTCTCTAGCTCCTTTCGAGCGGTTTGCTCCTTGTTCTGACATGGCTAGTTCTTTTCGAACGGTTTGCTCCTCGTTTTTCTGCCTCCCTAGTCTCTTTCGAAAGTCTCTAGTCTCCTTCGAGCAGCTTGCTCCTTGTTCTGGAGCGGTTTGCTGCTTGTTTCAAGCTCTTCAGTCTCTAGTCTCCGTGTCGAATTCTCTAGTTCCTTTCTAGCGGCTTGCTGCTTGTTTCCAAGTTCTCTAATTCCGAATCGAAACTCCATTTTTTGCGAAAGTTGTTTTTCTTCTGAAATTCTCCAGTTCCTTTTGAGCGGTTCGCTCCTTGTTTCCAACTTCTCTAGTCTCTGTCGAAATACTGTAGTCACTTCCTGGACGGTTTCCCCTTGTTCTGAAATTGTCTAGTTCCCTCCGAGCGGTTTGCTCCTTGTTTTCAATTTCTCTAGTCCGAGTCGAGGCCAGTCCTTCATAATAAGTTGGAATCTGGATTTTACACGAGCTTGATGGTGAGCCTCTGGCACCAACTTCATTGAGATTTCGGTTTGCAATGATGCCAAGTAAAAACCTTCCTTGTTATTTTGCCTGCTGCGCCTTCGCATTAGCTGCTGCACATCGAGCGGTTTGTTCTTTCCTTGTTTTCAGTTTCTCTAATCTCTTTCGACATTCTCTAGCCTCTTTCGAGCCGTTTGCTCCGTGTTCTGAAATTCTCTAATACCTTCCCAGCGGTTTGCTCCTTGTTTTCAAATCCTCTAGTCTCGCTCGAACTTCGTAAATCTTTTTCGAGCGGTTTACTCCTTGTTTTTCAAACTCTCTAGTCTCCGTTGAAATTCTCTAGTGTCTTTCGAGCGCTATGCTCCCTCTCCTGAAATTCTCTGGTTCCTTTGGAGCGGATTGCTGGCTGTTCTCAATTTCTCCAGTCTCTTTCGAAATTGTCCAATCCAATCTCTATCGAAATACTCTAGTCTCTTTCGAGCGTCTTGCTCCTTGTATTCAAACTCCCCAGTCCCTCTCGAAATGCGCAATTCTCTTTCGAGCGTTTTGCTCCTTCTGAAAGTCTCTAACTCCTTTCGAGCGGTTTGCTCCTTTTCCGGAGTTCTCTAGTCTCTTCCGGGCGGCTTGTTCCTTGTGTTTGAACTCTCTAGTCTCTGTTGAAATCCTCTCCTTTCGAACGGAATGCTCTTTCGAGCAGTTTGCCGTTTTGATCTCAATTTAGCTACCCTCTTCCAGGCGGTTTGCCCCTTTTATGAAGCTTCTCTTGTTCCTTCCGAGTGGTTTGCTCTTTGTTTTCAAGCTCTCTAGTCTCGCTCGAACTTCGTTAGTCTCTTTCGAGCGGTTTGCTCCTTGTTTTCAAACTCTCCAATCTTGATTGAAATTCTCTAGTGTCTTTCGAGCGGTTTGCTCCTTTGTCTGAAATTCTCTAATTCCTTTGGGGCGGATTGCTTGCTGTTCTCAACTTCTCCAGTCTCTTCCCTTGTCTTCAAATTTATCAAGTCTCTTTCGGCGTTCTCTAGTCTCTTTCGAGCGGTTTGCTCCTTGTTCTGAAATTCTCTAGTTCCTTTCGAGCGGCTTGCTCCTTGCTTTCTAAAGCTCTCGTCTTATTCGATATTTTTTAGTCTCTTTCGAGCGGCTTGCTCCTTGATGTGAAATTCTCTAGTTCCTTTCGGGCGCTTTGCTCCTTGTTTTCAGACTCTCTAGTCTCTCTCGAAATTCCCTGGTTTCTTTTGGGCGGTTTGTTTCTTCTTCTTCTTCTGAAATTATCTAATTCCTTTCCAGCAGTTTGCTCCTTGTTTGCAAATTCTCTAGTCTCTTTCGACGTTTTCTAGTCTCTTTCGAGCGGTTTGCTCCTTGTTCTGATTACGGCTATGTAATTGCAAGAGTTAGGAATTGGGTCTTGGAGGTTTGTTGCAGGGTCTTAATTTGGTTAAATAGGGGGGCATAATGATTCAGCAGCCATGGCTGAAGCTTTTGCGATCTAAACCCCAGAACGCTCAATGCCCTAGGGCCCACGGGACGAAAAGCATTCCCGTAACCCGAAGTCCTGCATGCTACACCCTGCACCCCAAGCAAGGAAAAAAAAAACTTTGGTTTAAAGAAACCACCTAAGAATCAAATCATGGAACTCGCTTGGAAGGCGGGATCCTTCCGATTGAGATACTTCCTCTCTTTTGCATATTCCGTATCTAACACTACCCTGAAATACCAAATAGAAAAAGTCCGAAAGCTTCACGCAAACCTCAAAAGCCCGGGCTGCGGCGCCTCTTGGAGGTTTTTCAGCAGCCACCAGTGGTACCTTAGCTCCGGCTCGAGCTTCGAGGTGTTATCGGCTTTAGATTGATAGGGTTTACGCTTAGGTTTACGACTTAGAGCCACGGGTTTACAGGGTTGGGGCCTGCAGGGTTCATCTAAGCAGAATCTCCCACTTTACGGGGTTCGGACTTTGTTCAGGCTCAGGGAGTCCTGGCTCGATGTGGGGCTGCGTCAACACTGCGGATTTTTCCAGCGAGCATGTTGTGAGATGGTGGTAATGGTGCATTGATGCTTAGATTGGGGTCTGGACGGGGCTGGGATTTAGGTGAGATGGGGGTGATTGAGCACCTGCCGGAAAGTGACGTCGTGACACTGTGCACCAATAGCATCATGCACAAAGCCAACATAGTTACTCACCACCGTCATGTTCATCAACACCACCACACCCATCAGAATTGCTGTCACCATAGCATCCCCATCCACAGCATCACTATCCACACAGACACAACATGCATAGACCATGTGTGGTGGTAAGGATGATATCAACCACGAAAGTAGCAGTAGCGATCATCGACATCATCATCTTCTTTCTCACGATCATTGTCATAACCATGTCACAGCTGTCAGTAGATGATGCTGTTGCTATTTGCTGTTACAATCATGTAGCACGGGCACTGCTGGGCATCAGCACCTCGACTGTTAGCTTAGCAGGCATCCAAACCACCCTAGATTGCGCGCCGCTTCTGTTTGTCTGGCCAGACTGCGTAGGCAGTGGGTGGGCTCAGCGAGCTTTTACAAAACACCCATCTAAACCTCAACTCTGAACTGAGTCGCAACCCTGAACCCTGAACAGCCGAAGCCCAAACCCTGCTCAAGTGACGCTAAACCCTGAACCCCGAAACCCAAAACCCAAATCCTGCTCGTAAAGACAAGGCTCCATGAGCTTGCGACGAGCCGGCCGAAGGGGATTCCTTCTTCCCAGCCTTGAAACTTCGAAGTATGGGCCCTAATGACCTACTTGTTGAGGGTTCACCCGGTTTGGGGTCTAGAGTCCACAGGGTTTATGGTTTTACTCATGCTGACATCGAGTTTAAGGCTTAAGGTGTTGACACACGGCCCAGAAACTACATCCTAAGCATCAAGCACAGCCCTGAAACACGCTTTCAACAGCCACCTTGTGCGGCCCTTGCTGGAAGATCTGAAGCCGGGGAAGCTTAAGCTTAAACCCTGTAATACAGCCGAGATCCTGCCCCCCCTGTAGACGCCCCTATCAACCAAACCCGGTGAGCCAACCGTCCCAGCAGCCTTACACGCTACAGCACCTCACTAAATCCGCGACACCCTGAAACCAATGCCGATCAATGCCTGTAACACACAACCCTACACTTACACACTCGTAAACGTCGTAAACACCACATACATAGGCATCTTATTATTACTTCTCTCGCTCAGTGCTCTACATTAGGTTGCATGGGCTTATCGTGAGGCGATGCTGGTGCCACGTTTTGCTTCCACCGGTTTGTCTGGGTTGCGAGTCAGGGCCAGGCAGGGTGACTCGTTTTTGCCAGCCGGCTGTAGCTTTTCATGAGCTCCTCAGCAAGGGTGACCAGCTCGACCATATCGCGATTGACGCTGGAGTCTTCCTGGCAACAACATCCCATGCGCCGTTACTTTCGCATACATACCGAGGCCCCTCTTGTTGGGTAAGTAGCGCATCGTGGTAAGACTATACTACAAAGTCTCCAGCATGGGAAGCTTTGTATTTTGTGCTGAAGGCTTCTGTAAAGTCGTTGAAGCCATATCCCATGATGAAGCTGCTTTGAAGCCCCTTCAGCGCCCTATATCATACGTTCCAATGGTCCCTGCAATACATCCCTGCAAATCTGTCCATCAAGCCGCCAGCAAAACCCACATGAGCTTGATGGGGCTGTGGAGATAGAACTCTAGACACCCTCTGGCTACTTCCCCCACTCCGGCAGATGAAGAGTAAAGCTTAGGCTCCAAAACCCAAGCCCGAAGTCCTAGAGGACTTAGAAAGTTTTCTGGGGACTGAACGGAGCCAGACAGGGCCTCGACAAGTAGGATACAGATGTGGGGGTACATGGTACTTCAAGTTAAGGTTCGACTATCAGGAGATATGAGTCTCTGTAGTACTGATCATTCATTCTATGTTTGGGGGGGTCAACCAAGCCAAACGGGGTTCAAGGTGTGGTTTAGGATTTGGGATTAGGGTCTCAGGTTGAGGATTTAGGATGTCTTGGCGTCTAGGGCCTTGGACGGTTTAGGGCCAGAGTTCAGAGTTTAAGGTTTGGGGTTTTGTTGCAAGTTGCACTAGCTGCGGCCGCAGCCGAGGCCTGAAAGCAATCCGTAGATGAATGTTGGGCTCGTGGGTTGTAAGAACTATGATTTGGGGATCTAGTCTAGTCGGCTTCGGACTACATTCAAACCCCCTCTGGCCCTTCTGCAATGTTTTTGAAGCTGCCGGGCTTGTGGGCATGCGTCTCATGCAAAACCCTACCCTGAACAGCTTTGTCCTGCAACCCCGTAGCCTGCGCACACCGCAATGCGACAGAATCATGCCCAGATTGCGCGCTCCGTTCGATCATCCGCACCTTCGATCAAAGCCTGGAGGTCATGTGCGACTGTGTCTCGGGGCAAGTGCCCTTGAGCGGGTCTCTAAGAGGCTCAGAAGGCTCTCATAAGATTGCATGAGGAGATTCAGGCAGAGGGTTCGAGCTTTATGCAAAACCCCAAACCCCAACACTCCTTCGGACATGAATTTCTAATCTTTAGGGACCGGTCTTCTCCGACTCGCCATACGACAGAACCCGAAGGTGGAATTGCTGCGACAAGCAGCGATCTGGAACCAAGATGGCATTGGCTTTCCACTCCAGAAGCCCTAAACCTTGATCCCGAACCCCTAAGCTCCAAACCTTAGCCCCTTGCCAAACCCGACTCCCAAACCTTAACACAATGTATAAAATCATATACGAAAAATGTGTGTCTGTGTGTCCTTATAGATATACACATATGCATACATGTATGTGTGTATGCGTATTATACGTGCCTATATTACATTATACGATATAAACACGATACTCCGAGGCCGACCTCGAGACGAGAAAGGGCCAAGACCAGCAAAGCCGCCGCTTGCGCCGGTCGGCAGTCGCCTGCCTCCGAACGGGTTTACGGTTGAAGGGGTTTAGAGGTTTAGGGTTCAGAGTTGAAGGGGTGCAGTCTTACGGTCTTGGGTTCAGGTTTCAAGGCTTGGGTTTACTTTGGGTCCTGGTCAACGTACGTAGTCTTGAAGCCAACACCGAGGATTGGGATAACCAGCATTCTTAGGAATTGACAGTTGTGGCCGGGCTCTAGGATTTGGGGCTGTTGGTTTGGGCTCCAGCGTTGAGGCTTCGTGGTTTAGAGTCTTGTGGTTCAAGGGTCTGGCAGCAGAACGTGACAGGGCCTAAGTTCTTCCAAACTTGCGGCTCAGGGCTATAACCTTGCGCTTGCGGGGCTTGGCGGAGGGTATATTAGGGTTTAGGGTTTAGGGGTTTAGGGTTAAGGGATGTTGGATCTAGATGACACGGCTTCGACTCCAGCAGCACTCTCCAGTCCACGAGCCATTGCTGGGTTCATGCCCATATGCAGTAAGCCTAAAAGGATGCAACGTGCTGATTTTGAAAACCCGAATGCTAGAATCCGAAGGTGCTGTCGAATCACCCAAACCTTAGTTATGAAATCCACAGCCTCCGTGTCGAAGATCTCCAGAGCAAGCAACCTGGAGATGAAACGATTCGTCCTAAGGCGAGGGCTCAGAAATCCGAAGCGCTGAGACCAAGGCAAAGCTTTCACAAACCCAGAAGCACTCTAGCCTGAGACCCTACACCCTAATAGCTACTAACACCAAACCCTGCACCCGGGACACTCTCGCGACCCTATTTCCCAAGATGTTACGAAATCCAAACCACTCCAGACAAAGAGCAGCTATACTGCTATATACAGACTACAAGACTCTTTTCTACTCTATTCTAGCAGGACAACCGAAATTAAACAAAATTTTATTGCGTATTATCAATACCATACTACAGCACAGTAGAAGAGAGTAGGCTGTTGGCCCCTATGCCTGTCGGGGTGTCGGCGTGTCGGTGCAGGGCTTGGGGCCAGAACTGCATAATTAGTTCTTAGGGTCTTAGGGCCCTGAGCACTTAGTGTGCAAAGTTCAGGGTGCACGGGCTGCGGGTTTAGCGCTAGGGTCAAGCGCCCCTATGCTTTCAAGGATTTTGCACACAGGCTATATGACTAGATGGCCTTAGTGCCAGAAGTGCTTCGGGCGTAGATTTATTGCAGGTTGTGTTGTAGGAAATTCAATCCGAGCCAGAAAGTTTTTTTGCGTATATTCTTACGCATGTTTGAAGTTGTCGTCTCTGATTCATTTCCGTCAGACATTTCTATCAAACGCTCTCCCAATGACTACCTTAGGCCCGAACCGGCCAATCACCGCCAGGGTGCAAGAGTCGGCGACCGACGCCGAAATGGTGTCCACTATTCTTCCTTTCTGCCTGCAGTAGTCGTAGTAGCAGCAGTAGGCGTCGTCGTGCTGTTGCTGGTCGTGGTGGTAGTGGTGGTAGAGAGTGGTACTAGCAGTACCAGCTGTCGTGGTGGTGGCGGCGGCGGTGGTGGTGGTGGTTGTGGCGGCGGTGGTGGTGGTTTTGTGGGGGTGAGGGTGGGGGGGTCTTGGTGGTGGTGGTGGTGGTGGTGGTGGTGGTGGTGGTGGTGCTGCTGCTGCTGCTGCTGCTGCTGCTGCTGGGAAGGGGGGGGCGGCGGCGGTGGGGGTGGCGCGATGAGCGCGCAGCACAGGTTGTGGCCAGTTGTTTCGGGCTTTTTGTTGGCAAGGTGTGGGGGTCTCCATTTGCAAGCAAGGAGCCGACTGTAGCAACGCGGCGAGGGAGTCCCAGGAGCGAAAGGTAGCTGTAAAGCTGGTAGGTGGACTAACGCGAGAATTCTCAACATCCATCTGCACCTCGATGTCGTCGTCCTCATTGTCCTGCCCATCCTCGTCGATCGCCTCTTCAGGCAAGTCGTCGAGAAGGTTGATCGCATCCATGCACACGTCTCTTCCCAGCTTTGGTTGTGCTGACTGCGCTGACTGCTGACTCTCCCTGAGCTGGGGCATGGCTTTCGCCAGCCTCTTGGAGAGTGGCTCGGCCACTGGTGGAACCGCCCCTGCTTTTGCAGGGGTGGCAGACTTCACGGATTCCAGAGACAGCCGTGGACCATTGCTTCGAAGATCGGATTTGGGGGCCTCGGGCGGTTGCAAATCCTGGCCCTGGCGATCCAAGCCATGGAGCTGCTGCTCCAGCTGCGTATGTCTTTGAAGAAGTCGTTGGATTTCACGACCTTGTTCTTCAATCGCCGCCCTCAGCTGCTGGATGGTCTCAAGGCTTTCATCAGCCATTGCTCATCGAGGAGTCTCTCCACCTAGCTCACCTCACGGAGCAATTTGTGAAGCGGATGGCTCATCCTGACATGCCAGGAGGCCATACTCCGGATTGGATTTTGGATCGTTGCGGCATGTGTTCCATACAGGATCATACAGGTTACGAATGCCTGACAACTAAGAGAGGTCAGTCATATTGGAGCGATCATGGGATGCTACAGTACTGCTAACCCCACAGCTGCTTGATCTTTCAGACATGCACAAGGCTCGGCCTCGGCATGGCGCATGCAAGCGAAGTTCATCGCACGCAGCTGTCGTCCGCCGACCGCTCTTGATTTTGCCATGCTCAGCCGGTGCCGCAAACTCAGGGAAAGCATGCCTTGGTCCAGTCAAAACAGTCCGCACGAAACATGTGACTGCATTGTCTGCTTGTAGACTACGGCATCCTGCGGCCCAGGAACACGTAACCGAGACAGTCCTCCGGGTGCGTCCTAGGTTGCCAGACGCATTCACAAAGTTCTCGCATCCCAAGCAGAGAGAGAGTCGGATCCCTTTGCATGTTCGTATCTCCCTGCCCCGAGTCATCCGTGCATGCTCAGGGCAAGAGGCAGTTCGCCGGGATGCCTCTGAAAGGGCTGCGCCTGGTACGACTTGAACAGCAGGCGTCATTGGGTGCGGGTACGGAAAGGTCGAGTAGTAAAAATGAAGACCGCGACCGGCAAAGAGCTAGTTGCAGGATCTGCCTTGCCTGCGCCACCCGCGATGCACTCAAAGCCTTCAAGTCCTGGCGAAGTGTCGACACCAGCTTTCTGGGAAAAGGCGGCTATGCCATCATGCAGCCATCATGGCTCCTGTGCCATGGCCCCTGCTTCAGGGCCTGAACAAACATCGGAGCTCACTGCAAGCTTGCGGCGGCAGCTCACACAGCTTGCCTGTTGAGGCGTCTGAGGGCTCTGCCAGCCTCGCCGCGCGGCTCACTGAGCAGCCAGTCCTCGAGCGGACTCATGGCCACCTTGGCCGCGCTTTTGGGGCTTTCGGTCCTCCGGTTTATGTTTAGAAGCCTCTTGGGCTGCATGTGGGGCAGTTCAAGGCTGGGAGCCTGCAGGTAGCAGGCTGACAGGATCTTCATGTTGGTCTGCTTCCACTTGCCTTCGCACGAGAGGTTCCAAAGCGATGGGCCATGAAGCCGTAGACAGGTTTGCTGCCAGGGAACGGGGAAGGTGACGCACCTGCCTCAGAGGAATAAGAACACCACCGGATAAAACCTGCAAGCGAAACTTATGGACCTGGTACGTGGGTCCGCTCACTGCCCGCTGCCCCGTGAAGAACTGCATGAACTTGCTTCTCCGAGTTTAGCTACGGTGCGCCACCCTTCGGCAAGCTTAGCAGAACCGACGCCCCCCCCCCCCCCCAAATACACGACACGCAACACTCCGCTGGCTCCAAGTGGCTTTTTCATCAGCTTCAGGATCAGCCGGTGCACGGGGGAGCCGGCTGACTTTTGCAGCCCTCGTGCGGATGTTCCATGGCTTGCCGCGAAACGTCCAATTGGCACAGGCTCCGGGAGCCCGGCGTTTCAGGATGAAGGAGGCCCGGTACTGAACAAGATACTTTCGCACGCGGTCGGGGCCTCGGTGCTCGTGCATGCCTACCTAATCCTGGAGGGATGTGCAGCGCAACGCGCTGGGCATTCGGTAGACTCCCCTAGCGAAATTTTCAGCTCAGGTACAGGTTTTGCAGAGCATGTGAAGCAGCTCCAACAGGCGAGCATTGCCACATTCCTGGCAGAAGCGCATGGCGATGCTTTCTCGGGCCGAGAAGCATCTCCCCTTTGAAGATCCGTTTGATCAAGCTGCCGCGGTTGGAGACGCAACTAGAAACAACATTTGGGCTGTTAGAAGGTGGCGCTGCTTCGATGAGGCTACAAGCACGAGAAATCCCTCAGGAAGAGCACCTCTCTATCTCTCTCTCACAAACGGATTCAAGCAAAACACAGCGATCGCTATGTGCGTGTATCTACAATGAACTGACATGCGGGAAGTGGGGATACCGAAACAACTACAAGGACTTCACATGCATCGCCCGTTCATCTGGAATGTCTTCTATGCCGAGTTGAGGTAGCTGTTGCGAGTTGTGTTTGTGCATAATCGTCCGCATGAGGGTGCCATGCAGTGATGCGACAGCAGCAGGCCATTGCAGTTGCAGCACGAATAAGTCTCCATGTAGCATGAAAAAAGACGTGGTAAACACTGCGCCAAGACCCTACGCAGGGCCCCACAAAAGAATAACTCAAACCATCCAGACGTCTCACGCAACCACTGAAACCATGAACCATCGAGACCACGATCGAGCAGGACTGCGCGGAACCACGATGTTGTTGCCAAGAGGGGATCCCTCTACTTCAACCATGTGTTATGGTGAATGCTTGGGTGTTCCGAGAGTTTCAGTCCATGTTCCTCTAGGACCATCGGAAAGAAGGACAACCACAGTTCCTTGTCCACATACAAGTTGGACAAAGCTTTAGGGTCAAGGCAGGACAGTCAATGAATTTCTGGCACATGCTCAAGATCCACCTGTGACAAACGCCAGATCGTCCCGGGCTTTGTTGAGGGACAAAGGAGTTCTCGACGAGCAGCACTCTGTCTTCGCAGCAAGTGACCAAAATACCCATAAGCGGTGAAGCCATGGCACAGTCCACACCTAGATCTACAAAAGGCTCACAGTATGTCATCCTTAAGTCGGAACCATCGAAACCTGGCCTGGCCTCACGGTATTTCGAAGACAGCGGGAAATGCGCACCTCGCCAGCCGAGAACGACAAGCTTCGTGCGTCGATCTCGCTTGGAAAGGGTTACTGCGTCCCCGACTTCCCATTGCGGGCCGAAGACAAGGCAGCACCTTGGAGGTATCAGGAATGGAGCGAGGCAGAAAGCTGCTCCCAACCCGCCTCAGGATGGCCAACAGCACCTTACGCATCAACTGAGTTCACAGCCGGTGTAGGCGGTGCAGTCTCGGGGGGAGGATCCTGCAAGTGGTCTCAACCCATGATGTGATCCCTTGAGTGGAGCGCTTGATGTTGAGTTGAAGCCCAGTTGAAGGACCAAGCCTATGCCAGCACCGCAGAATAGTCTGGAAAGTCGTTTAAGAACCGCTGCCCCAGTCTTCATGCGGTCTTCTATTCTACTGATCCGGCGGTGTCGAAACCCCAAGAGCTGTACGCTGCACGCTGCGACGGTCACCCCACAGTCCGTATTCAAGACCTTCAACACCACAATGGCCCCTGCGATTGCAGGTAGGACTGCAGCATCCGGCTTCATTCTGCCTCTGAGACTCTGGCCGTTGAGCCCGAGGCCGTGGTGGTCAGACAACACATGCGTAAGAAAGGCATAGTCCTCGCAGCATTGGCTTAAGCGTGGTCGGCATTCCCAAGAAGACCCCGCCTTTCTTACTTCAAATCTCCAGAGTCCACATGAACCCACGCTCCTCCGCATCGAACCGTCTGGCGGACTTGATCAGCAATAGCAATATGCCTGTCAGGCACAAAACATTTTCAATCGCTGGCATCCATCCAAAGCATAAGGGAAGGCATGCCACAAGCTTCCTACGCACATGGTACATGCCGAACGGTACATGTCTCTACCGACGTGCACACGAAACCTCCAGCGCCACAAGCAAGGAGCTGCCGGTGCCGGAGGTCCTCGCATCAGGACAACACACAAAGCATATTTGCCGCCTTGCAAAGGTCTATGGCTATGCCTGGTGGACCAAATGAATATAAGTAGTAGCCCTATACCCTTATACTATGAATCCCTATAAGGTATATGGTTCATGAGCCTTCAACTGGAGTCTCACATCGTGCCTCCACCGGATCTGGAAGCTCCAGCTCGCCGGGAAAGGCCAGGCCCTAAGGAAAGCAAAAAGGTAGCAAGATACAGGTCGGTCTTGCTGGGTTTCAATTTGTAATTGCTTCTGCGACTTGCCTGGTGAGAGATTCCGCGATATTCCGCGTCTGGCGTGGCTCTACTCCGCCTGAACACGCGTTTACTCCATTGGCGCCTGCTGGCTCTGAGCCCGCGGTCAGCCGGTCCGTCATACGCCGGGTGGCGTGGGTATGATGCTAGAGATGAGGATTCTGTTCAACTCCGGTTGTTTTTTTCAGCGGCTTTCAAGGAATTGAGGTCTCCGTCCCTCACTTGTACGTGACCCCTTCTCGGCCTGGCCACCCACTCTTCTCACATCCCCTACTGTGGCAGGCTGCAACTTGCCGTGGACAAACGCAGAGCTGGCAACGGGTCGCCGCAGGAAGATCTCACCACTTTATCAAGAAGGAGGAGCTGTCGTTTTCAGAGCATTTCTGTAGCACAGGGGTAGCAAGCTCTGCCGTGCTGGCTCCTCTCGAGATGAATGCGGGTGGGAATGCCAAGAGCACTTCTTAATCGGCAGTTCTGAAAATCATCCAGCCGTCGACGATCCGCGGAAGATAAGCATTAGCAACTGAAGGGAAAAATCGGTTTCGATTCAACAGCGATCCCACGGCTACGGTCAGTTCAATGCACCGAAATCAGCTAAAGCTTTTCCGCAAATTAGGATCAGGATCCAAGAATGGAAGGACTCAACCGGACAATTATTATGTGTCGCATCTGTTCAGACGCAGGCTTGAGACTTATCTGCTCCACAAGCTCGCCGCATTGGGGGCGCTTCACAGACTTCCTGAACAGTGCCTGCACTGGCCTCGTGCATGTCAGCAGCACGCCGCTCCCGCCACAGGTCGAGCACATCGCACACGTTGATGACGTCGGTGCAAACACCTCGCAGACTCAAACTGCCTTCCATTCCATACAGCTGGCTGCCTAGCAGCTGATCAATTCGATCTCAAACACAGTTGTGACACAAAGAAAGATTTGCTCAAAGCTCCGCACTGGAGTTCAGCACTAGCCGCATCAGCATGACCATGAGCTCTCCCATTGAAGGGAGCAATGCCATGAACAACCTGCTCCGCGTCTTCAATCAACGAGGCATCGAAGGAAATGCATCAAGAGAAATGGTTGAGACGCAACAGTATGCAGCCATGAGCAGAAGCACATAGCGTAAAGTCCGCTAGACTGTCGGGATTCTGCTGACAAATGACAAAGGTATGTGCACAGGCAGAGCTCCACACCTCTGCCAAACCGCTTGTGGAGAATGAGGTTCAGAAGCCGCTGCTGGTACGCAATCTGTCCAAGAGGCAACCATGACATGGCAACGCCGCTGGAGCAGAGCCCTCTAGATGTGCTGATCGTTAGATGCGGCCGCAAGATCACGTCGCCCCAGTCAGGACCTACTATGCAGCACCCTGCCCGCCCGCCACCCCCGCCCTCCACAAGATTGAGACTTGAGATTGTGACATGCCATACTTCAAGCCTTCGCCAGACTCAGCACCTGAGGGCGCCTGGCAGGCACGTGGAACAAGGCAATTCACATGCGAGCATGTTGCCTTTCAGCCAAAGAACCCTGGAACAAACAGGAGTCAAGCAATGCTTTCTCTGACATTTGCAGTTAATAGCTCGAGAAGCGGCAAGAGCGCTGCCCGCCTTTGGGACAAGGGAATCGCCCGAACCAAGAGGCACCTGGTATCCGGCCGTCATGCTGATTAAAGGCATCGGATGAAAGTCTGCCCGATGCCTATCCCATTCATCCACTGTTACTCAAGAAACTTAGGGCTACCGCTGGTCAAGAGCTAGGCTTGTGATGACCGAGTCTTGCCTGTAGCCCTTTGAGCTTTGCATGTTGAGGGGTTCAGCCTCCGGCGGCCTTTTGCGGGAAAGCAGCATTTCTTGCTGTCGGGGCTCGTCGGGTGGCCGGAGCTCTGAACCGGAGAACCGAAACCAAACAAACGGCAGAAAGGAAAGGCCTCTGTAGCCACAGATGAAGAACGTGCTGAGCTTGGCGAGCCTGGACATGACGGGAAGCAACCCTCTCGGAAGCACAGGGATGTTGCTCCGGTGCACACACGAAGTCAGAAGCAACTTTTTGGAGCAGGTCTGCAGGCACGTCCTCTCAAATGCTGCATCTTGTCAGCATCAAGACCTGGAACCGGGCCGAACTTTGTGATACTAAGCGAGACGGAGCGAACACAGTGACGTTTTGGCGGTGAACGTCAGTGGACTACCTGTTGGCCCGAAGATAAGCTGGTCTCTGATGTAAGGACTTCTGCGAAGTCCCACAAGTTCCAGAAATGCACTGTCGTTTTGCTGCGGCAGGGCACCACTAACCAAGCTTACCCCATCCTACAGGCAGGCAGAGTGATGCTGCATGGCCGATCATCCGTAAACTTGTGCGACTTCGATTGCTTTGGACCTTTCAAAGCGCTGGCTCACTCAATTGTTGCTTTGGCACCAGCTTCCTCCAGCTGCTTCACCTTAGCTCTCCACGTCCGACAGCGGCAAACCCGCTTCCAGCCATGAAGGCCGACATTTCATGTACCAAAGCAAGGCACGGCATCTTCGCAGAACTCCTTCGGCTTTCCCTCGATGAACTTGCCAGGGTTGTCAGCCAAGCCCTTGGCGTCCTGGCACCACTTGTAATTAGAATGTCTTCTGAAAGCTTTGCTTATATATCTGCTTCTGGAGCCAAGCCTTCAAGCCGAGGCCAGTGATGGCTCTCAGGGCCTTGATGATGGCGATCTTCTTCTCCTAACATGCGTGCAACAGCGACGAAGCCCGTAGCCTTAGACCGCATGCAGTAAGCCTTTGAAGCCCTGACGTAGTCAGGCTAGACTCCGGTGTCGTTTGCTGCAGTCATGCCTGCACCGACCCTCTTGACCAGTGGCGAGGGCCCTCTGGCCGAGCGGCACAACTGTCGAGCGGAACTTTAATGGAACTTCTGACACGATTGAGGAATGTTATGTGCGAGGACATGAGTCCCGATTCTAAGCCATCCAAGTTACATCGGAACCCAAAGCTGCAATGCCTTCGTGCAGTTCGTTGGGCTCATTCACTGACAACCCAGCACCCGGAGGAGGCAAGTTCCGCGTTGCGGGGGAACCGACCCTACAGTAGCCGCCCGTCCTTCGGCACCTCCTTTAGGACCACATCAAACTCTGTTTTTTCTTCTGCCGCCTGTAGACGTGGCCCAGACGGGCAGCAGACAGCCAACACAGAATCCAGACGGAATCAAGCCGTGCCTCAGCAGCTTCTCCGCCACCTGCGCCAGGGGCCGCCATGACAACTGCCCCTGCCGAAGCAGAAGCGTCCACGCCGAAAGTCTCCTCACATCACCATGTTCACAAATACCGGGAAGCAAAGCCTGGCATGTAGCTTTCACATGTATCAGGGATGTCTTTTTGCTCTCCTCGATGGCTTTCACCAACTCTGAGGCCTCAAGTAGCGTCAAGCCCTTGAGCTCTTCTACAATGTCGTCCACCTGCAGTTCAGAAACTGCAAGCACCACATCTTCAAAACCTGTATGATTTGAAGATGTTCGGGGTTATGCACGCATGCCATGAGACGCTTGCTACATGGAGGCGCACGCAAGGGCGGCCTTCGTTTGCATGCTCACCACTGGCTTTCGTGCTCGCACGGCCGGAAGGCCGGTCACGAAATCTGAAGCGGAGCTCACCTGGGCATTTTGCGCCTGGAAAAACTTCCAAAGCCTTCTCCTTGGCCTTCGCTTCGGCTGTCCCTGGGCCCTGGCCTGCGCGTAAAGGCCGAAAACTGCCGCCATCGCGAGAGCGGCCGCGAGTGCGGAAGGGCGCCGAGCGGGGACGAAGAGCGCCATGGCAGCCGGAGCTAAAAGCGATGCCTGGAGCCCTCAAGGATCTGCGGATCTTTGCGATGAACCTCGCCGGACCTGACTGCAAGTTGCCGCCACAGCGCCACCTTCAAACTCCGATCTCCAAACATGACGGGATGGCTCGCAGTTCTTGGGGAGGAAGTGCTGCTCGCTTCTGGCACCAGTCAAATAAACAACACAAACCAGCATTGACTACGAGCATGCAATCAAGCTTTCATCATCATGCCTAACTCTTGGCCCTGATCAACAATAAGTAGCCGAGCAAATCGCAGCACTTCCTAAGCGTTCGTGATGCCCCCGACCGTCTCGACTTTCCCGGTGAACTTGGAAAGTGCCCTGGCACACGACTGCGCGAAACGGCTATGTAGCATCCAATGCTCACAAGGCTGAATCACAGTAAGCACAAAGTTGTTTCGCATCAAGCATGCACGCGATTGATCGGGATGAGGTGCACAAAGCAATCACCGCAAAGCAACTCTACCTGCCTCGCTGCGCACCGGGCTGCACTGCCTCTGAAATTTCGTGGCTGCCTACTGAAGCCCTCTCCGAGAAAAAGGCGCCCACCCGCGTTCCAAATCTGACATCTTCTCTTGCTGCGCCCTGCTGGGCCTGCACCAAAGCAAGAAGACACATCTTCTCAGCTTCCGGGATGCCATCCATCTCCATGCAGCATTCGCTGTGTCTAGCAAGCGTGCGCGTCTCCACTCGGCCTGGCGCCTGTCAGTCTTTGCAGCTCCTGCCCCAAAGCGAACGCAAACGAAGGAAGAGCGGTGGACATCTCATCTCAGCTCAGTCCTCGTACCGACGGCACGCAGCCCGCAAAGACTCGGACGTCTTCAAGTACTCCAGCTCTGAAGGGTGAAACCTTACCATCTCGCAAGTACACAACGACGGCATGACAGCCGCTTTGATTCGTCCACAAGGCCCTTGCGTGTAGGTCAGAAGAAACTCGTCCTTCAGATGATGGCAAAGCAGCGAGCCGACTTGTTGCGCACTGCTCTTAACTCTCGCCATCTCTCGCCTCCCACATCTGAGCCAGCAGAAGGCTCTCCTCGACAGCTGCTGGGCAACCGCCTCGGACTCGAGACACCATTCAGAACTTAAGATCACATGTACCAATTACGTGTTGAGGTTGCAGCTGCCTGCATACTTTTGCCGAATTTGCCTTGGCACCCCGTAAGAACTACAACAACCGACCAGCCGTGATTGCCGTGGCCTCTGGTGAGCATGTAGTGCTGTAAAAGCTTGGAAATCGAAAACACGTGGTCCTGGATCGGAAGATATCGGGATGAAGAAACACACCGCGCTCGACGAAGTACTGGCCTTGAAAACTTGCGTTGGTGGCAGGATACAGGACCTCGGACGTGTCACTGCCATTGTTTCTGTCTTCGGAAACTTTGCTCGAGCATCACCCCAATATCACCGCTAGCCTTGTCCGGCACATTGAGCAGACGCTGCAACACCCGGAGGAGCAACAAAGCGACCTGCACGACAAACTCGCACAGCATGCCGCTGATTGTGCCGCGCGTCCTGCCTTTTTAATCGGCAATACTTTGTCGCCGTTGTCGCCTCGAACTCCCGGAACCAGGGCCTGTCCGCTTGCAACAAGTGGCAAGAAAATCGAAGAGGAGCAACATCCCACGAGAACCCCGGGAACTGTGACCGAGCTATGCTGCGTCGACCCACCTGAAAGAGCACCATGACCAGGGAAGGTTCGCCAGAACCTGATTGAGCAGGGCAACTTTGCTGTTACCAGTAGCATCCGAACATGCGGAAGTGGATATAGCGCTTTAACCCGATAGAGAGGTTTGAATGACTGGAGGGTCTTGCTACGGTTGGTCCACCCGACAAGCTGTTCGCCACGCCACCTTGGCTCCCGAAAACCCCTGTCCAATATGAACCGAACACTCTGCACACCCAAAGGAAATCAATCTTATGCACGACGGTAGCCTGGAATTTTTTTTTTTTACACGCACCTTTTCCCGAAG
>CAJNDV010032730.1:86425-108585 GCA_905221635.1 Symbiodinium sp. CCMP2456
ACCTCCTGTTCACGAAAACCGCACAAATATCGACGAATTTGCGTTTGTACACAAAAAACGTCCCCAAGACAAACGACACACCCCGCGCGGCGGCAAACGCACGTGATACCTTGTTGTTGTTGTTGTTGGTGGTGGTGGTGGTGTTGCTGTTGCTGTTGAAGTTGCTGTTGTTGCTGTCGTTGTCGTTGTCGTTGTCGTTGTCGTTGTCTAGGTAGCTAGTTAGCTAGCTAGCTAACTAGCTAGGTAGGTAGGTAGGTAGGTAGGTAGGTAGGTAGGTAGGTAGGTAGTGGTGTTGTTGTTGTTGTTGCTGTTGCTGTTGTTGTTGGTGCTGGTGGTAGTAGTGCTGGTACTGGTGGCGGCTGTGCATGCTGAGATCAGATGAGTAGTTTGCAATTCATCTTGTTGAAGTGCACAGAACATTCCTTCCTGCAAGATTAGGACGATTAGGAACTGAGGGCTAAGAGCTCCAAGGTACATGAGATCATCTTTGGAGCTGCGCTTGGCTCCACATTTTGCACTATTTGCGCCGCATGGTTCCCCCTCGAAGATCAAACACTCTTGATCGCGTAAAGTTTCGGGTCCGCTCGGGAATTTCTAGCTAGTGCTTAGAATTTTCGGGTTTTCAAGCTGTCTGGCACTAGGGCTTTAGCGTCTTGTGGTTGAGTTGAGGGTGCTAGGGTTTTCTGGCCTAAGGGTTTCGAGGTGTAGTAAGGCTGAGCACCAATTCTGTGTGTTCCCAAAGCTCGCTTCCTCCGTAGCCGCTGCACTACAAGCCCACGGCAATTAAAAGATCGATCCACCTTTGTCTTCGAAAGGTTCCAAAGATGGGACGCCGGCAAGTGCGGGAATCCTACGTTCCAAGGAGGAGTCCACATCTAAGGTGCTACTCACCGCAAAGCAATAAAACCGTACTATAGCAGCCCGAACCTCTAAACTCTAACCTCTAGTCCCGAAGCTGTGTACCCTGAATCTGCGAATCCAAAAAGCCTCCAGGCGCTGCTGCAGGCTTTGTGCAGCAGCTGCCGAGCAGGATGGGCGGTCTGAAAACGGTCCCTGGAAGTTCACTTGTGGACTCTATCTCTGTATGTGGGGAAGAGGTGTGCTTCTGAAGTAGAGGCCCGAGTAGACGAGACCCAGTCAGAACTACCATTCCTTATGAAGTATGAAACAATCCTCGCTAAGACAAGAGCCGTCCGTGCAGGTATATGTTTTGAAAAACCTCTGTTCTGCAAACTTGCATGTACTTGTTGTCCTTTGGCTTAAGATGGTGAGTTCAAAGTTCCTGCTCCTCGGTTTTGAGGAGAGTCAGTGAAGGTTGGATGCAGGGATCTGAAGATGATGGCACAAATGTGCCTGCTTTGGGTTATCATTCTTTGATGGGGCTTGCGTGATTGTGTGTGTGTTTTTGGTGGGTGGGGAGGGGGGGGAGGGGGGCGCCGCCTGGGACTTGTCTTTCAGGGCGTGCTGTCAGTAAAGAGTTTTTTCGGGAAGCGCTGGTACGTGGATTATGGACAGGGCTGCTGGGTTGCTAGGACCGGAAGACAGGACTAGATCTTTTGACATAGTGAAAGTTCTGGCATCATGTAGATAGCGGTTTGTGGCTTGAAGGACTATGTAGTAGAAGAATTCCCACCATATTCCATACCGGCATTGAGGTTTTAGAAAATGAGGATGGGGGTGTCCTGCATCAACAGTCCTGGTGTAAGGATCTACCACGTTTGGGACTTGTTTAGGATCCTGGTTCTCTGAACTCCCATTTATGTGAAGGGTGTGTATTATCTGACGAAGGTCTCGACCAACAGCGAACCAATCCAAGCGAGCTTGAAAGAAGACCCGAAGTTGAACAAGATGCACCCACATATATTATTCTGTGAACCAACAACTATAGATGTAACATGACCTTGGCCACAGGCTGAGCCCCAAACCCTAATCCCCAAAAAACACCCATGTCTGAACCCCTGAAATGTCAGATCTTCAATCCTATACCTCAACAACCCTAAGCCCTCAACACCAGCTCTGGCCGTCCCAGTGGCCAGAATCGCCTCACACTCGGTGGTGTGGAACCACTCGCGGAACTCCTAGCTGTCGCTCCAGGCATCCCGGTATCAACGAACTGACCACCTTCTAGTCTAATGGCAACCTAGGAGAACATAAGGGCATGTAGAATCGCTATAATCAGAGGATCGTCTGACTTGGCATCCCAAGGGGTCACCGAGCCAACAGCTTCAGGCGACAGAGTTTGTGGTGCTTGTGTTCATGCAGCTTGCTTACCGAAAGCCCTGCAGTGACTACAGCTTCGAGGCTGGTGACCTGCAGGGTCCGTCTGGGATAAGCTTTTAGGGTTGAAGTCGGTTGGTTTAGGAGCACCTGGTTCCTCTAGGTGTCTGTGTGCTGCACTTTAAAGTCGAGGCAGTCCAGGGTTTACGCAGGCTCTAGGGTTTAGGGGTTATGCTGCTTCAAGTTCTGAAAACCTAAGCTTTACCCAAGATTCAGAACCCGAGAACCCACCGCCCTTCGTTTGACAAGGTTCATAGGGATGGGGGACGCTCACAGCCCAACAAGTTCCCAAACCCTATAAGTTGCAAAATGAAGACACCCCAAAGCCGCATGCGCCGGGCCATGAGACAAATCCGCCAGAACGGAAGCTGCCAAGGGTGCAGGATTCAGGGCTTAGGGCTCAGGATGTAGATTTTCCAATTGTATGGTCAAGCTGTCTCTCCGCATGCCAAACGTGCGGTCCGGAGTCTAGCTGGTCGCAGCCAGAGCCGCTGTGCTAAAGCAAAACCCCAAAAACCAGGCCTCAGTATCGTTGATCCCGAAACACTAAAGCAGAAACACAAACACAATCCTTTCCTCGTTTGACCTGAACTCAGAAGCTTCAAACACGAACTGTCTCCGGCGTCGACATGTCATCGAAAAGGCCGAAGATGGGGAACCCAGTTCGCAAGGTCTCGTAGAAAGAGACATTCCTCGGCCGGATTGCGGCTTGAGCCAGCGATTGACAAGATTTCATGGTCTGGGTTTGTCCGTGGTTTGGGATTTAGGGACCCCTCTCTGTAACCCTAAGGACTGTTGGGGTCGCTTGGGTTTAGGGTCGGGATCTTGTCTTGGCACCTTCTACTGCTTGACCTGTGAAAATGGCTTTGCCAGGCCCTCACACCCCTGCACCGAAGCCTAAAGCATCGCTTCAACCCCAGCGCCTATCATCTACAGAACCCACAGAAGCCACAACCGGAAATATGTTCTTGGATCCAGTTAGCTAGCAGCTACTTATGAGGTCTATAGGAATTCTTTCCACCATGACCATATGCTTACGGTTTATGGTTAGGTCGATACAAAACATGCCCAAAAGACAGCTCCGCTGGATTCCGCCGGGACATAAGAAACCAAACTTGCACGTAAATGCTGCCCTCAACATCTGATCAACCCTACACCCAGAATCTTAGAGCCCTAAGCACTAAACCACAAACCCTAAGAACGTAGACCATAAAACTTCAAATCCTAAATCGGAACAGAGTAAATCTTTAGCAACAGGAAGCAGCTCAGGCTCACCATCAGCAGGTTCACGTCACTTCCGAGGACGCGGGCCAGATTTCGAAACTTTGGGTAGTAGACTGGCGTCCTCGGTGTTTGTTGTTTAGACATACAGGACCTTTACGGCTCTACGATTTGAGGGGTTTGAGCTTTAGGGGTGTCTCGTTGAAGCTTTGAGGCTAGGCTTCAGGCTTCAAGGTTTTGGCAGGTTGTAGGGTTCAAGGTTCAGGCTTTTCTTGGTGGCACAGGCTTGTCAGGATTGGAGCTCAACCAAAGCACGAACCTGCTAACCGTCCTAGCAATGATTCCTGAAATCTGTCCATGCCGAAAGCTCCCTCCAAACCCGAATTGAAATAACTGTGTCTTGTGCCTTACACTTGTAGCACTAAGCCTTAATCCCCGACATCCACAATTCTATCAAATTCTATAAACCTTAACCCATGGCACCTTTACCCTGACCACAATGGTTTCGTCTCACCTGGCCCTTCTCCTCGAGAACGGCTCGATCCGAAGCCCCTCATCCTCATCTGTCACGGTACAAACCCTTCGTATGGCTTAGGGCTTAGGGTCCCTAAGCCCTAAACCCCAAGGTCCTAGACCCTAAGCGTGCAACGCCCCAACCTGATGCCTGCAACTGTGACCGACAGGGTTTTTGAAGATGGGACTGGGAATCTGGGAGCCCAACCCGAAAATTGAAAGAGCTTTGGGACCACACGGGTGTGCCATACACAGACACACACGGAGACCTTACATAGCATTTAAAAGAGTGTATAATGTAAAGTATACCATATATACCCCTTTGAAGGCCAGGGTGTAACGAATTCTCTGCCAGGGGCCACTCGTGGAGGTTGCAGAGACGCCCTGCTACCCCAATTCGATGCCCAAACCCTAGAATTACCCACACCCGAAATGGTCAACCCTCAACCAAACCTTTATGCAAGCCGGGGCTCATGTATGCAGATGTGCAAATGATGCCCAGAACGCAAACATCCGGCTCCTTTCCGAGGCAAAAACATTATACAGCATACCCTTTCCGGAACCCTTAAAGCACCCTAGTTTACACGTTATAAACACCCCTCGAGTAACCCCATCCCTGTAGTTGGGGAGTTGGAACAGGAGGTCAGGTTCTCGACTCTGGGTTTTTTTGCTTTGAAAATCATAAAGGGGAATGCTGGGGTTTAAAGTTCAGGGTTTGCAACTGACACAAAAAACAGGATTCCTCACATTGAGAATAGCATAGCACGCAGCGGTAATCCTGCTGATTACAGATGTAAATCCTGACCCACCGAAATTCTATCCGATGATCTCAAGACTAGGGCCCTAAACCCTAAACCCTAAACCCCTAAATCCGGGACCCTGAACCCAAAACCCTAAAAACAACTTGAGCCGCCTTTCTCTGGATCTCGGAGGCAACGGCCATCAAGGCCGACTTATCAGATATTTGCGGCGGACGTGAGTTGAATAGGTCCTTCCTTGGAGCAAGTTAGGATTAAGAGTGTTACAGAAGCCAGGTCTTGTTGATGGAGTAAAGCGTTTAGGAGTTGGAGGTAGTGCTTGTGATGTGCCTTCGGTTTGACAAGGGTGGGGTTTAGGGCTCAGTTTGGCTCGACGCTTCTCGGTTGAGAAAAGCAGCCAAACTGCGGCCCCGTCCAGACAAGATGCTAGACCATGTTGCTGAAGTTCAGAAGTTACCTGCAGTCGAAATCGCGAGAGCCTTGATTCCTGTCAGAGTCTCAGTAGTCTGCCGCGATGTTCGGGACATGCGCAGATTCCGTCTACGCTGAACAGGTGGCTGAAAACTACCTGGTCGGAAACAGCAACCCACTTGCGGAATTTGCGATGTCCTTCGACGTTCATGTACTAAATTATGACCCTCGGTTATCTTTGTTTGCCATGTGGTCATGGCTTACCTCTCTTCGTGAGCGATAGGAGCCTCGGAGATAAAGTGATTTCTGCTCCATTGACTTGGTTACTATAAGTCTGCGGCTGTACAGTACCAACACCACGGGTGCCCGCCCAGCAAGATTGTTCCCGTTGTAGAAACCCAGGAATTCCGTACCCGACCACTGTCAGCAGAGAATGCTGCAATTGCGGAATCTCCCAAGGATTGGGTAGATCCTGTCTCAACCTACGGCAACCTACTGATACTGTCGTCAGACTCTGCAAAGATGATGCTGCAATGGGTGTCAAGGCCAACCCGAAACCTTTCACGAAGACCACATGCCGACAACGACGGCAGCTCACTACCCCCGGAGCCTTGTAGGCGAAAAAAATGACTAACCCCCCAAGCCTGGACTGTAGACCCTTGGCCCCAAATCCTACACCCTAGGCCCTAAGCTCCAATGCCTAAACCCCTCCCTTCGACAAGGTCTTGTGAAGGGCGACAGCTCTAGCAAAGAGTAACATGGGTGACAGAACAGTTAAAATACTGTATCGTGGTATGCTAGTTTAATGTAGTCTTATAGAGGTATAAGAACCGCATATGCCTAATAATTCTAATCCTCTTCTTATCATGACCCTGAAACCGATGTCAAACCTTGAACCGAACTCGATTCATACACAGCTCTAAACACCACGCGGAAAGCCCAGAACCCGAGAGTCTTCTTCATTCCTTCTTCTCCTCGTCGGTAGCTTCTTGACAGACACCAAGCAGTATTCAGCCGAGGTAACGACGAAGAGAAGCCGAGCAGCACGTCTGCCCAAGTAAGACCGGGAAGATGTTGCAGGGCCATGGCCTGCTGCCAACCGTTTTTAGGGGTTGCATCTGTCAGTGAAGGTGTTCTTCAGGATTCGCAGCTCGATGGCAGCTGGCAGAAGAAAACGAAAGAACCAAACCCCAAACCCCCTAACCTAACAACAACACAACACCGTACATTCCAAACCACCAAACATACTTAAACCCTAAACGATTAAAAAAACAAAAACAGAAACCTTACCCCCCCCCCCACCCCCCCAGCAAGACCTAAACCCAAACCCGAAACCCCAAACTCACCGGACTCTCTCAAAACTCAAAACAAAGAAACGACAGCGACAGCCCGCATTGAATTTAAACCTGGAGGCCTTGACCCTAGGGCTCAAACCCCACAGTTTTGGGTTTCTGGGGTGATTAGCTTAGGGTTTTGCTGTTACAACTTCCCACCTCACTGGTGCAGGCAAGGTCTTTGACAGGGACCCGCGTGGTAAACTCCTCCGGTACATGGCCTCAGGGTTCAAGGCTTGGGTTTCAGAGTTTTGAGGTTTATGGTGTAGGATTTGTTGTTCAAGGTTGAGGGTTGGGGTCTGGCTCGTGGTTTGGGGTTGATGGTCTCGGGTTTGGGTGTAGGGTCTGTCTGGAGTTAATCTTTGGGGTTTAGGGCTTCGGGGGTAGTTGGGTCTGGGGTTCAGGGTGCGTAGCGATTGTGCTTCCGAGTTATACCACTAGGGAATGCATAATAAGTGGGCAAGATCATCGTGAACATAGGCGCTGCGATACGAATGGTAATAGCAAGGAGCAGAGGAATCACGATACAGAAGATAAGGGCGTGCATGTGCGACAAAGCCAACACATGTAAGATATTATCAGCAGCAGCAGCAGCAGCAGCAGCCGCAGCAGCAGCAATAATGATGGCTACCTCGAGAAACTCATCGCCGTAACCAGGATCACCAGCACCCCGTACACCATCGTCAAGCCAGCGCAGCGCAGGTACTGAAGCACCCAAAACGGGCCGAAACAACGGGACAGCTATCATTCATGCTAGTGCCAAGCATATCACTAACGTAACCTCTAAACCACGACCCTGTAGTATAGTAGTACAACGAGGAACCACTACTGCAATGTGATGTGTATTCAACTGTGCACGCCGACGTTGCAGCCTCACCCAGCGCTAAACCCAAAATCTCGAGACCCCAACAAGCCATAATTCAGCCCTGAGCCCCTAACCACTGACCCCCCGAATCCTCAGAGACATCCTGAACATTAAGCCCCTGAACCCCTATATCCTCTACAACCCCAAGCGCCTGAACCGTTTTTCCCTACGCCCGTGCATCCTGGACCCGAAACCCAAACCGCCTAAACCCTCTATCCCCCAAGCAAGGAGCCCCTAAGTATATATATAGATCCTCCCAAGCTCGCCTGGCGACCAGGATTCTTTCATGAGCGCATTCAATTGCTCGAAATCTGCCTTGGCTGCTCCAGGCTTGGGATTCAATCCAGGCAACCTCAGGGTTTAGGTTAGGGTTTAGGGTTTTGGGTTTAGGGGAAGTTGAATAAATTGAACAGGGCCTTGTTTTTGGTACTTTATCGATTAGATTGTCTCGCGGGCTCGGGGGTTTGGGGCCATCAGGCCTGATAGCTGATAAGGTTTGAAGAGGTTCGGGGTCGAAGTCCGAAGAACTAAGGGTTGTTTTTTCTGTGAGAACTAATGGTCTAGGCTTCAGGATTGGGAGGCTTTCCTCCGCATTCTGCGAAGGAGTTTACTAGGGTTGTTTACCGGGTTATTCGCTTTCAACCCCAGAGCCCCAACACCCAATCGTACCGCGGAACAAGCCATAGAACCTTGATGCAAATCCGTAACTCGTTTCGATTCGTAGAAACTCCATGACATCTACTGAATCTACACTGCATTGGCGGGGGTCGCCTTCTTGCTAGTACTAAGAATGATGGCAGTAAAACTATAAGTTCTTATGTGGCCATGTCAGCCAGTGCTGTGGCTGGTGCTGCTCCTGCTTACAGGTCTATTTTGGGGTTGATGCACATGACCCTTTGAAACAGTAGGTTCCGGTACGTTAAGCCGCTTCTTGACCGTCTCGGCACAGCCAGGCCCTTGGAACAGGAACGCGTGCTATGTACTGCCACTTGTCTCTGCGAATGCACACACGACACACACACACACACGCATACACGCGCAGGATGATGTAGTCTGAGTTTGGTTTATTCTTCGCATACACGCGCAGGATGATGTAGTCTGAGTTTGGTTTATTCTTCACTTGCACAGAAAATATGTCGAGAGACTGCGACGGAGAGCCAAGATCAGGAGATATCTGACTGGGATACTGGGGTGACCGCAGAACAAGACAAAACTAGAACTAGGAGCCCACAAGGCAAACAGACAGGACAACCACACGACAACCCTACTGTGCCTGGATGAAAGCCGCTGTAAACGGGGATTCCAGTGTGATATTGCTGGGCCCGCATAAGAAAACTTGCCAGGCTTCGTCGACATCGCTGTCGAGCTGATCTGCGTGCGTTGACGCAAGGTAAAGCAGAAGCCATAGGACGACACCTGAGAGTTGCACCAAGTTCCACATGGGAAGCCCGAGGTCTCTCATGTGGATTCCAAGGTCTTGTTTCCTCTTGCATGCTGAATCTCGTTTCGGGCAAGGACTTTTACAGATATCACCAACTAAGTATCGGCCTAGGAGGGTTTAGCGGCACGGGGTGTTACGTAAGTCAACAAAAAACTCAAACTCAACACGTAAAGCACTGAAGCCAGACTGAAGTTTCGAAGCGGTCACCCGCAACCACTCACTCTGTCCCCACAAAGACATGCAGCCGAGAGTACGCAGGCGACCGCTGGCCATCCATGAGATCAAAACGGATTGGGATCGAGGGCCGAAGGATTTCAACAGCAGTTAACTCCATGTAAGATGGTGTTAGTGTTAGTACCCTTCTTATAAGACCCATTATAGCTCCCTAAACCCTAAACCAATAGTGCGCGATGTCGGGCCAAGGGTTTCCGGTGCCAGGCCCGGCTTCAAGACTTATAGGGTTTAGGGTTTGTAAATACTACTAGAGTACATGGACCCTCCGAGGTTTGTTTCCTCCCGTTTCTGCCTATGATCTAGGATTACGGTTTGTGCTTGGGGTTTAGGGTATACGGTGTTTTTGCGATACCTCTATGTCCGAACACCTGCCCGAAGCTATCAAAGTTACTCTGAACTCTGGTGTCCATTATTCTCTCAAAGGTTACGACTACTGGCGATGCCCCAAAAAGGCTACAGGCTGTCGACTGCGAGATAGTTCCGGCAAGACATTTGGCGGAGTGGGGGGGGGGGGGGGGGCTTTACAGTTGGCTCCATGTGTCCATCTCAATGCTGCTTGCCATCGTAAGGATTTAACTGAGGACCCCTGTAGACTCCGAGGTTTACACCTAACCACCCCTAGACCTTTGCTCTAGCCTTCAAGCTCATCGCAAGCTTCGGGGCTTGACAGCCCCTACCTTGTCATCCATCCAACAGTTCTGACGGACACACCGACATGCGAAGGCCCTAAAACCTGAAATGCCCTCAAGCCCTCAAGCAACACCCAAAAACATGCGTGCAACGACAAAACAATAGGTCCAATCCGCAGATGCGCGGCCACCCTGAACCCTCAACCCCACACCCTAAGGGCTTCAACAAATGACCTGGAGTTGGCCCGGACTGCTCATTTCGGTACACCGTCTGGCGCTTGGTAGGAGGGATCAATGTAGCTATTACCCCAGGGGGTCCAAAGGATCCAACAGTAAGGTAATTGAGTTTAGAATAGTAGTCATGCAGGTTCATGTTCGGGATATATGCCAGTGTATGCATTCCTATGGCCCGCTTGTGATGTACGCTTTCTCCTTGAGCTGACCCTGACCTTGGAAGTAGTGGGTCATCGACAACATGCCCTCGTATCAGTATGCTCACTCCGACAAGAAAAGGGTTTTAAAGATATGACCTGCACAATCGATGCGATTGAATGTAATGCCGGACAAAGTTAGGGAAGCAAAGCACAGAAATTAACAGGGTCATCTTGCATCTGGGGATTTTATTGCAAATTGGATTTCAGCTGCCAGCGAGCACGCGACGCGTCCTCCATAAATAAATCCTCAACCCTGCGTCCTAAATGCCCTCAACTTCTGACATGTTCGACCCGACGCCTGGTCCAACTCCTCCGCGAGCTCTGCACATCTTAGCGGATGTGAAGGATGGGAGCCCTTTCTGGATGAAATCAAGCTTAACAGTACGGGCATCGTTCTAAGGGTCGAAGGAAGGTGTATGGGCACCCTTACAAGGGTTGAATTTGGGCTTGCGGGCATTGTTCATAATATGGATAGAACCAGGGTTTATAGGGTTCTAGAAGGCCCTCTCTCCCATAGCTACTCTCGTCTGCATGGGGTTGGAAACAGTAACTCTTTCACGGCCCTTGTGGTCCTGAAGTGACTAATTAGTTCTTCCGCTTGTTTCCTGGCGTTCAGCTTGTAAATGGTAAAACCCAATCTCAGGTCAGATGGGTACTACTACACAACCGAGTCTTCAGCCATTCAGAGATTAGCTGAAGAATCGTTCGCGGTCAACTAACTACCCATTATTGCAAATAGTAGGTCTGCATGACATCTTGCGGGGATGATAACTGGTCTTACCGAACTCCGAAGCAAAGAAACACAGATAGAAGTCAATCAAACCATAAAGAAAGAGAGACATCTGTACATACATATATATATATATACATGTATGCATGCATATATACATTTATGCATGCATATGTAAATATTTGCATGCGTTTGTGCACGAAGGTTCAGTGGCATGCATTCTCTTCTGGAGTCCATGTCTGTCTGTATCTCTCCATGTCTAAAATCTGTCTGGATGACATGGAACCGCTAACCCCAAACTCTCCCCCAAACCTCAAAACCTACCCTGTCCTGACAAGATGTCTTCCTGTTCGAAACAGCCCTCCGAAGAAGGCTTCTTCATCATGCAATGAAATGACAGAAATTAAGGATCAAGACAAAGTACCCTCCAATCTACAGTACACTACACTACGGTCTCAATGCTTGGCATTCATTCCCTTCAAGGACCTTTAGCAAATCGTCTTATCAAAAACCTTGAACATCCTGCATACAACGCGCAGACCCCATTTACGAATGGCAACAAGGTATTCGGTGCAGGCCCAGGGGCTGCTCCGCTCTGTGGCGGAGGTTGCTTACCACGGCCTCCAGAGGCAGCGGAACGGCCTGGGACTCAGCCGCATATTTCCGTCTTTGTGGGTTCATGAGCTCCATTTTTAGGTTAAGGGTCTGATGTTGATGAAGTCCTTCTACACTTAATTCTGGGTCTATCTTTTACTTGGGAACTGGTGTGAACATAGATACAAAAACCAGCGATAGGGCTGAGTTCTATCCGAATCTTGCATGCGCAGACCGTGCGTTTTGATTTGCTGCCCGGGCTGTGGTGCTCAAGTTTGTGCTTGGTTTAGGGTTTCTTCAGAGATGCAGGGTATGCCTCTCGCAACTAGAAGCTCGTAGTAGACGACGCGATAAACCTGCATACGCATGCATGTGCATATATACATATAATGTATACATGTATGTATGCATATGTGTATATATAAATATACACATATACACACACACACACACATATATATATATATATATATATACATGTACATCTACACATACACATACATATGCATGTACATGCACATATACATGTACAGCTACATGTATGTGTATGTATATACACATGTGTCAGCTCACTGGCGTGGTGCATGAATACACACATGTATATATCCATATCTATATATATATATATAAGTACACCTGCAGTACCTGCTTGCCAAAGCATGCTTAGGTCTATATACATGGACATGAATGCAGATAGAAACAGATAGACCGATAGATAGAAAGATCGATCGATCCATCGATGAAGAAGTACATGCCTGACAATTACACAAACTAACAGCCAAATAAATCAGCCAACCCATGGAAAAAAAAAACGTGCATGTAAAAAATGTAGAATTCCGCATATATATATATATATATATATATGCATATGTATATATATATATATACATATGCATACATGTATCGAGGTATATGGGTATGCATATGCATACAGGGGCACGAAAAACGTACAGATATGGTCTAGATATGCAGACATACGGGTACATAAGATCTAAAGGTATAGTTACCAAGCATGGAATGTGTAGGCATGTACATTGGCAGACATACAGATCTGTTGGTGCCATATACCACCGTGTACCTTGCTGACAAAGTCTAGCGGAATCCCCAAGCCCTTAAACCCCAATGCATTCAATCGTTAAAGCCCTGATTCTTGGAAAACTTAAGCCCTAAACCCTGAACGAGACCCGAGTGCACGACTCCTTCGGAGGTCGTCTGCTGCAACTTCGCAACGCTTTGCATGAGGCCCCTGAAGTTCTACAAAGGGTCCGTTAATAAAGGGGTCTACGAATGGTCGCTTTCGGGTTCCTTAAGGCCTCGATAAAGGGTTCTATAACGGTTCCCTGGAAGTTTCCCTAAGGGCTTGTAGAGGGGTTTACCCTGTATAGAGCAGGCTCTACACGGGGTTCTAGACCGGGTCGCTTGAGTTCGAGAAGCGTTTAAAGGGGTCTAGGGCCATATTTTGAAGGTGTTTCGGTTCAGCACTGCAGAGTTTAGGGCGGGGCTTTCCGGGTTTGGACGCTTAGGTTTCAAGCCTCGTGTTTAGAGCTTACCTATTCATACTCTGTGAAGGATCTCCAGTGAACGACCTCCACGTTAAACAGAGACCAAAGAGCAAAAGCTTAGCAGGAAAACTCTAAAGACTCTAATCTCCCTTACACCCTACATACTCCATCCTACGAAAGCCTATACAGCCCGAAACCCGATTTCTCGGTCCAAAACGTTTTCCTACTATAGAGACCTTAATAGCCAGAACAGGAGTGTGCCAGTATACGACTATACTAGGCTGCTTTCAGCGCTCTTTTTCGGCAACGGCCTGGCATACTGTCGCTCGAGTTGGGCACGCTCGCGCATGCAGGCCACGAAGCCCTGGTCCGGTACTGGGATCTAGATGCATCCATGCATGCATGCACACATACACACAGTCATGCGCGCACATATATATATATATACATACAAGCATCGTAAGCACACATCTGCACATGCCTGCATGCGCATAAAATACAGTCAACCAACCCGCCAGCAAGCCAGCTGGCCTGCGAACCACAGCCAACCAGCTAGGCAGTCAGCCCACCACCCAACCATCCATCCAACCAAACATCCATCCATGTACGTGCTTGTGGTTTCATATGTATAGACAAATGAAGCAAAAAAACAACAAATGCACACATCTATGCGTGCAGATAGGTTTGTTTGCAAAGGTTCATACATAATCATGTAGCTAGAGAAACACTATATAGATACACAAAGAGGTAAATATAGATAGGTAGATACATCGCACGAGAGAGAGAGAGAGAGGGAGAGAGAGAGAGAGAGAGCACGAGAAAGAAACAGACAGACACAGACAAACACTCAGGTAAGTAGATAGGCAAATACGTAGATATAGGTCGAGAGATGGAGAGATAGCAAGATACACAACATACATACATACTTTTGTTCTATAAAGAGATGTGTATATATATATGTGTAGATACAGACATAGATATATTATATAGATATGTAGAAACATAGATAGACAGGTAGATAGACAGACAGACAGACAGACAGACAGACAGACAGACGGATCGATCTATTTACACAATGTATACACAAGTCCATTTGGGCTTAGTATCCGGGCTCGGAGATTAGAGTCCAGGGTTCAAGGCCTCGTTTGGGCAAGCATTAACACTGGCCTCAGGGTGTCCAGACAGATCGACCGCTGTGCACACTGTATTATGCACAAGTCCTTTTCAGGTTTAGTATTGTTGTGCACAAATTAGAGTCCAGGGTTCAAGGGCTTGTGTGGACAAGCTTTACACAAGGTTGCCCTGAACCGCACGATCGATTTCATCAAAAAACCATACTAGCCGGCAACGCATGGTTTGGGTTTGAGCTCGAAGTCTTCAGGGCTTTGGGGTGTAGGGCTGTGGTTTTTCGGGTTTCTGGTTTAGGATGCAACATCCTCGAATCACGAAGCACCTGCTACCCAGGAATAGTCTGATACGCACCAATCGTGGCGGAGTGGGTGTAGCAATGAATGATAGGCTCCGTGCTAGACAACATACCTCGACTTCAGGTTTGAGGCTGTTTGATTATTCGCCCCTCGTTTCTCCGCCTGGGCTGAGGCTTTAGGGTTCGTGATTTAGGGCTTTGGGGGACACACATTTTCTGAACCCCAAAAGCCGAAAGCCCCCACTCCCGAAGCTCTCAGCCAGGCCCGAGCAAAACCTCTTCAAAAGCCCTGACCTTGCATTGCCTGAACCCCTGAAGTCCGAACGGATGGCAGGGTTTAGGGTTTGGGGATCCCAAAACTTCGAACACCTTCCTAGGACGAAGGTCATTAAGATAAACCTTACATACATAGACATAGAGCTGAGGATTTCTGTCTTATTGAAACCCTGAAACCCTCAACCACGACCACCGAAACGACCATGACCAGGATCACCACGACGACCGCCTCGACAAAGACGATCACGACCATCGGGACGACCACCAGGAGACCACGAGGAGGCCAGCAGGAACCGAGACCACCAGGACAAAAAACATCTGACCACCAGCAACGGATCGGGAGCGCACCGTGCAAACAAGGCCAACTTGATTGCCCCCAATACTGGGGTTCAGCGGCATGACTTGCGTACTTCCCCCACTGTACTTGCGGGGTTCGAAAATTTCGAAGCCAACATAAGGCCAATGATTTCAACAATGAGCTGCACTCTCCGGAGGATGCATCTGCACAGCGAGTCTGTAAATAACGGAGCATGAGCGCATATCCCCCGATTGTTGGGCTACCTATACATAATCCGTGCTCAAGTACACCGAATAAGACTCTGCAGAACCTTCAAGCAACCCTTTCTGAAACCCTTGTAGACAAAAAAACATTGTAAAGGCCCAGCCTCCAACATCTTTCGGCTCGGGGCCACACGCCGGGCCCACAAGAGCTCGAATCGATCCCAAAGATGCTCCTGCACCCATTTGCGTTGTTCGTTCGTTTGCTCGTCTGCTTCCTTCGTTCTTTGTTCGATCGTTTGTCTGTCTGTGCTTGCTATGTGCTGGTGCTGGCGGTGGCGGTGGTGTGTTGGTTCGCTCTGCACCGCTGTCTTGGTAGTGTCTTTTCCTCTCGATTGCATGCTTCTGTTTGTATTCTTGGTTGTCCTTTGTCTCCCGTGCGTTGCTTTCGGCTGGTCTGGTTGGTTTCACCCTTTCCATTTTGAGGAGCACGGGGTGTAGGGTCACGGCAGGGATTTCGGGCTTATGTCTTTAGCAGGCTCCGGGCCAAGGTGTTGCCGGGAACTTCTTACTCGCTCATAACTTATCTATTCCACAGACCTCTGAGCTGGAACCCACTGCAGTGAAAAGAAGGACCTCCCGTAAGAGGCAGGGCTTTTCGACTAGTACATGTAGTTGCCCCAAGCGCAAACCAAGACTCCCAAAACCTATGCTCACCAATATTCCGCAAGAGGCCCTGCAGACACTTTCCAAAGTTCCATCTTTACACCTGCCACATACTAGTATGATCACTGTGGAGCTCTTGACGGCAAGTCTTATAGGGCTGGCGGTCTGCAGGAGATTCTGGATATCACGGTCTAGATGCTCTTCTTACTGGTGACGGTCTTGATGCTCCTATGAAAGGTGCGAAGAAGATGTCGTTGCTGGCTGTTGTTGATACTGATGTCGACGATGATGGTCGTTGATGGCGCATCCCAGTAATGGTGACGATATGCGGACGGTGTGATGAGGACGAGATTGGCTTGTGCAGGACGACTGCTTCGACGAGCGCAGCGGCGACGACCCAGCTGAGACCCTGGCACGAAATGACAGTGGTCCCTGCACCTTTTGCAATGTTAGAGCTTTCCGGCTTGAGGCTGGGACTTGGGATTCAGATTGACGGCCTTGGGCATCGGGATGTGGACTACTTGAGCTTCGTTTCCCCGACTTCGAGGCCCGATGATCTCGTCTCGTCGTTATGCCTTACAGCACAGGGCAAGCTAAATCATAAACCCCACAGCAACCAAGAAAGGCACTAGATCTGCAAGCCGGACAGGGATCAATGTTATGGACCCGTTTTTGCTCTCGACCATCACCGTCTTGTTTTTATTGAAGCGAGTCTTGCAGCAGCTTCTTGCGATTCACAACCTGACAATATTGTTAGTTGCGATGTGTTGTCATACCAGTGTATCGACCATGGAAGTTGTTCGTAGTGGTGGTGGTGGTGCTGCTGCTGCTGCTACCACCACCGCCACGACCCACCACGGCCGCCGCCATCCGGCTCCTAGCTTCCTTTGACCTATCCAAACAAGAGCTCCGATGATTCTGATGGGTACGGCGTTGCTGGTGAGGGTGCTGTTCGTCGTAAGGTTTAGTATCAATCAAGTCATGATTTAAGAGTACCACCTACCGGCGAGGTCTGTGATGTCACAGTCGGAGACTCGTTGGATGCAACGTCGACACCGTCACGAAACTCGAGCAGGACAAGAACACAGCTGCAGTGCTGGTTCTCGATGAACGGCACCCATACCCCTAATAAAAAAACACAGCTGCCTCGTCATCCACATCTGGCAAGCCAGCCGTGGGAACCTGCTTGGCGCCCCTCCCTTGATAAGGATGTTCAGGCTTCTACGTTTTTAAGCCCTTCATTCGGGGGCTTGCAGGAAGGGGCCGGGCTTGCCACCTGAAAATTAAACACATGTTCAAGCATTCAGGGGTTCCGATGTCTAGGATTTGACAGGTCTTGGGGTGTACAAAGAAACCACTGCTAAATATACACAGCGCCCTGCACGGCCCGAACCAAATGCAAAAGCGAAGATAAGGCCGTGTGGGTAGTCCTCGAGAATCACACAGAAACAGGCAAGGGCGGTGCCTCCATTTCAGACATAGCTAACGGCTTCCAGTTAAGGGCTGACGGCTTGAGGGGTCTAAACAGCTTCTCGGAAAACCGTGGCGCAGTGGGGGCAATATGTCGAACAACTTCCCGCACACAGTAAGCCCTCTATGGACCAGCACCACAAGCTTGAAAAGTAAGCTGCAAAGAGCAGGCCTCATCGTGTGTTGCAGGCGGGAGATGCACCACCGGCAGGCTTCCTGAGATTCAGTGCGGCCCTTTTCCTACTGAATCCAGGGTTCCCACTGTGTCTAGGGCGTAGGGGACGTGTGCAGATTAAAGTTTAGGTGCGGTTTATGGTTTGATGGGTGCAGTATGCTGTATAGGGCATAGGGTATGGGACCAAACATGGTCAGGGGGTTGATAATCACTGAGCCAGCAGGTTCGCCATTGGCCGCGGATAGGCCCTCTCGTAACTTCAGGGTGACGTTAAGCTTTAGGGTTTCAAATCTTCGGGTTGGGATTTAGCATTGTTTACCGACTTAGGGTCTCAACGGAGTTTGGGACTCAAGTTGTAGATTATGGGGATTTAGATGTGAGGTTTCGGGTTCAGGGCTTTGGGTGCAGAGGCTTCCACAAAAAGTGCCAAAGTGCCCATGCTGAAATTTAACAAGAGCCCAGATCTCTATGCAGTACTCCCTGAACATGATGAAGGCCTCGGTGTCGACAGTGATACCCTGCTTCTTGCAACCCGAATGGAGCCCTTGTGCAACGCACTTGGCCTTTAAGGAGGTGTGCAACCGAGACGAATCCGGAAACCTACCGAAGCCCAAAAACACCCTGGAAGAAGCCCTAGAGGCCCCTAACCAAACACACCCCTGAACCCTAACCCCATCTCATCCAAACAAACATCAGAATTTCGGGGCCTCCAGCGTCCTCCGACAGCGAATTGAGCTCCAACATGGCTGCTTCGGAGGGAGGGGGGAGGGGACGTGGCGGAGGGCTAAGGAGTTGAATGCGATCTCGGTGCTTTTGGATAGGGATCTGGTGCTGGTGTTGTGGTTGGTGGGTTTGGGATTTAGGGCAATTTCCCGTATGGCTGGGCTGCGTAAGGCTGTGGGACTTTAGGATCGTCTGGGAGGACAGTAGCACCATCTCAATTCAGGCTATGCCTTGCTTCATGAAAACCTACCGAAAAATCCGACATGCCAAAGTCCCCCAGCCTTTAACTTCGGGCTTCGCATGTCGAAGTCTTCCTGAAGATCGCTGCAGAAACGCCGACACACCAAAACGCTAAATCCTAAACCGGCTTCTGCATGTGGCTTCATGAGAGTCTTTGCAGTAATCATCAGACCCCAGCTTAAGCACGGAAAGAGCATCGGAGGCATGTCAGGCTTTGGGTAACCTCTAGAGCTCCAGTTACTTACATAGTAGGTTACTAACCATAAAATATAGAAGCCATTATTTGTCGGTAACTGGAGCCCCAGGGTAACTTCGGAGCCCTAGCAATTAAAGCAGGGTTTGGGGCAACACAAAAATTGTAGAAGAAAACGTATATGAGGGAACCCTGAGGAGCATCATCATGTTCAATTAACTACTCATTCCCCGATATTACAGGCGTCTGTGACGGACGAGTCTCGGACGACTTTGGGCAAGGATTGTGCCTTGGGGCTTTAGGGCTTTGTGGCATGGATGGATAGGGCCTAATTATACGGCGTGCGGCCAAATAGAACCTAAAGGTCCTACGCAGTTAATTAGAGCTTGAGGGTCACCTGGGACTTCACCTTAGCCAGCTCGGCTTTTAGCTTCGCCAGCTCCTCATCAACCTAGTCTTTGGGGACCACGAGCTTGGGCATCAGAGGGGAAGCTTCGCTTCAGGCACTGTTATACTGAGCCGTCTCAATTGAGCCTCAAGCAACAGCTGCTTGGGTGATCAACGGGTCTCCGAATCGCTGCTGGGATGGGAAACCAGCTTCCTGAACACATCTAGTCTGGTTTGTGTCTTTCCTTTGCAATATACTGTTGCCTTCGGAGTAGTAGACTGTGCAACTATCCCTTGCTGTGTTGCCTATGTTCCCCTCCGACTCCGGTCGCGAGCTTATCGAGTTTCTTGCAACTCACACCCACACACAGACACACACCCACAAACAGACACACACACACACAAACACACAAATACATACATACATACATACATACATACATACATACATACATACATACATACATACATACATACATACATACACACACATACACCCACACATGGACACACACACACAAACACACACGCACAGAGAGACACACACACACACGACTGCCCGTGTGCATTCACATCTCATGAAACAGCCTTGGGACCACCCGTAGGAGGGCAGCCGGGTTCAATGAGTTCCACCTATTTATGTCAGCACACCTCCATAAGGCAGCAGGCCAACAGCCAAAGGGCTTCACTTGGGGCTCACATCTAGGGGCCTTAATAACTAGAATAGGGCTGTGGGGCATACTATCGTATGTTTGCATAGTTAAGACACTGTAAGGAATAGTGCTGGCAATTATCCAGGCTTCTATGTTAGGGGGGCGGCTCATGGGTCTGTTTCTGGGAAGCGCAGTGTAGCCGACACTGCTTCAGTGACAGCATAAATCCGGTAGCTTCGCCACATAGCAAGGGCCAATGCCATAAGAGCAACTTCATCACAAGGAGCTCTCCCAATAACACACTCTGAGAGAGCTTGGCCTGCGCTGGTATACAGTTGGAAAGGACTCTTTCCATACCCACATCTGAATCTAAAGCAGTCTCCCTTTCTTTTTACAGCAGGCAATCGTGCGTAACTCTTCTCTGAAGAGAGATCCATGCGGTACCTTGTACAGCGGTTTAGTTTAGGTTTAGGACTAGGGTCGAGCGATCAGGGATTTAGGCTTTAGGGTGTATATATGAGGCTTAGTATTTTTAGGGCTTACGACAGGTACAAAGGCTGAAGAAACAATATAACCCTTCTCTCTATCATGAACTACATGTCTTATATTCTGTGCAAGAACCCTGTTGAAACTATGTAGGCCGTGAGATTTCGAACCCGGGGGCCATCTTTGTTTGGAGAAAGCCTTGCCAACGAGAAGGGCCCCATTTAGATGCCCCCTAGGACTGAAAATTTCTGTGCTCTGGACTCCGGAGAACATGACAATTGTCCCAAAGCTTTCATCCTCCCCAGAAGTACATTAGAAACTACAGGAGCACCCGCAAATACCAGGGTCAGAGTCCTGAACTTTCTTTCAGGGCCTAGACTGCTTCAAGCCCTCAAAACGTTGCAATCCTTGCCCCTTGCCCTAAACCCATACAGAGTTTCAGAAGATAGGGGACGCTGCCGTATTGTAGAGCCCGAAACGCAAGGCTTAGGATAGTTTGTTCGGTAACCCCCGCCCCACCCAAATAAGCCACCCTAGTTTTTTGAAACTCCCACGGCTAGTGGTACCAACAACATGGCTGTGCTGGTTGGAGCGTAGGGTCTAGTAGTCGCCTCAATAATTGTCAAGACTTGTCTTGAGGGGCTCCTAAAACATCCGCAATGCAAGATAACCCCAAAACCAGAATGTCATCCTCATGCCAAGCGGTCTTCTCTATTTGCTCGCAATCCAAGGCCCTCCGACATGGTCATTGGTAGCAGTGTAGTTATTCAGGGGATGAATGCCTGCTGTCACTGTTAAGAGTTATTCTCACGACCACCAGGTCTAGAAAGTTTAGCTTGTGGAAATGTGCAGCCGTTATCCCCAATTCTCTGAAACCCCTATACCCCAGACCTGAGAAGGATTGCTACCTTGATTCCAAAGCGCTTCAGTCTGCAAAGCGCTCAACAGCTTGCTGTTCTGGATTTCGGGATCGGGGCTTAGGGGTCAGGGTTGATGACAGGGTTCAGGGCTTTCGGCTTCGACTGAAGTTAGGCGTTCAATCAGGGTTTGAGGGTCTATAGGAAAAGCTTTGAGGGCATGATGACTTTGATGTCCACGTAGAAGCCCAAATCCCACGGACTGCATAACACATTCCGCAAAATTCTGCAATTTCTGAGCCCGAAGCCCTGCAGACCTCGAACGACCTGAACCAGAAAGTGTTAGGTTCAGGGTTCAGAAATTTTCGGGTGGGATTGAGATTCTTATCTTGGGCTCCGTGCAGCCTTAGCACTTAACCCTACGGTGCCTAACTCTGAAACTCGGAACTCCCTAAACCTTGAAACCCTGAAACCCTACACCCTGAAGCCACTAAACCTCTGAACTTTAAACGAGGCTGCTCCAGGCCCGGCGGGCAAGCATAGCCAGGTGGCACCTTTTTCACAAAGACATCTGAGGCTAATCTAAGGGCACTAAGAACCCTGCTTGAGAAATCAGGGGATTTGGTATGAAGTTTCGACACTAGCACCACTGGGAGTAGGCTGCTTTGGGTGCTTAGTCGGGGAACAGTGTTCAAGGAAACAGAGCTCAACTCCTGGAGGCCTCCTGAGCCTGCAGCGACGCATACACACATACCCACAATACATACGTACATTCGTACATCTTGCCCGCTTGCTTGCCGGTTGCTTGGATGGTTGGTTGGTTGCTTGGCTGGCTGGCTGGCTGGCTGGGTGGTTAGGTGGTCGGGTGGTTAGGTGGTTGGTTGGATGGTTGGTTGGTTGGTTGGTCCGATTATGGATAAACGTTCAAATGCATACATACATGCATCCATCCATGCACACATATGTACACATGTCATACCATGTACCTACCTACCTACCTACCTACCTACCTACCTACCTACCTACCTACCTACCTACCTACCTACCTACCACCGACCTACCGACCTACCGACCTACCGACCTACCGACCTACCTACCTACCTACTTACCTGCCTACCTACCTACCTACCTACCTACCTACCTAACTACCTACCTACCTACCTACCT